>JAWNNQ010001809.1:0-295000 GCA_035044765.1 Leucophenga montana
ATATAATAAATTGTGTATATATATTTCCAGATGCATCCCAAACGAAGCTGTTACAACAACAACACTACTAATTTTTACCAAACTTTTGTTTCTCTTTAGCAGTACAGCAGTCGACTTGGGCATGCGTTCGTTGGTATGTGTGTGAAACACGAATGTGTACGTCCCACTGAGGCTATGGCTGGACAGCGTTTATTTACAATAGAAGCGAATGCGTTTTCCGTGACACTCCTGTATTATTGATTTTCTTATTATTGGGTACTTTTAAGACAAAAGTTCAAATTTAGACGACTGGGAGAACTCCTATCTTCAAGAAAGAAGAAAGAAAGGAGACCCCGCTGTCTGCGCGAACTACCGAGGAATAAGTCTCTTTTCAATAGGATAAAAAATTCTGTCCCGCGTACTGTGTAAACGGCTGGAGCCATACACGAATGCACTGATAGGCCAGTATCAGTGTGGCCAAAGAGGTCGACCAGTGACCAAACTTTCACTTTACGACAAATCCTGGAAAAGCCCCAATAGTACAATAAAGACACACACCACCTATTTGTCGATTAAAAGGCACTTTCGAGACGCCGATAAGAACGAAGTTCTTCAACGCCCTGTCTGAGTAGCAAAGAACATCTCCGAACCCTTTGATACCAAGAGAGGTTTCAGACAGGGTGATGCTTTATCGTGCGACTTTTTTAATCTCCTGATGGAGTACATCCTACGCCAATGCCCATACGTAGAACGATCGGGCGCGACCTTCCATAAGGAAGTGATGCTACTCGCAAATGCTGATGACATAGACGTCATAGGCATCAACGAACGGCGAGTAAGCAGGGCGTTCTCGCTCCTACTTTGGGCAAGATCAAGATCTATGATGACCTTGGAGAAGCTCCGGATTGCCAGCGACTGGCGCCGGCGCGCACTAAACTACACCGAATGGTGCGCTTTCCTACGTGCGGCCTTGACCGATATACGGTTTTAGGGCCACCTAAGTAAGTAAGTAAGGGAGAACTCTAATAAAATTTAATATACTTCACCAAATTTTTAAACCCAAATATGAGAAAAAAGGACAAAATTCCACCAAAATTTAAGTTTTTTTTTTTATTTTGTTGTAATGTTTTTCGTATTAATTCGCGAACGAAGTCGCGGGTCCAAGCTACACACATACATAAATATGCAAGGTAGTAAAAGAAAAAAACAAATATAAATAATTAACTTTTACAATTGTTCAACATTCAATTGGTATAATAAAATGGCAAAAAAAAATTGAAAATAAAATAAAGAGTGGCTAAAAATAAAATAACAATTAAAGTGAAAAGCAGTAAAAAACACTTCAAGCAAAGAAGTCACAATAAATTTAAACTTGGCCAGTTCGTAAAAGTCAAGCGTTTATTTATTTTTTTCCCGAGTGGTTTTTCTTGATAAAACGCTCCCTCCCGTTCCACCCCTTTCACCATAGCGTCTGCGACTGCGTTCATTTGTCGCGCTTAATTGCTTTGCGTAGCTTTTAAAAAATGCAACCATAAAAAAAAAAATTCTGATTCGCCTGCCTCCTACTCCGTCGTGTCGTACTTCTCAAAACACACCTCAAGACCCCGCTGTACACCATTGCATTTGATTAAGGTGCACCCATGGCACATTTGAAACGTGACCTCAATGCAGCGTCAAGAACATTTAAGTCGACGTTGTCGTTGCTTTGTTGTTGTTTTTTTTTTTTCTTTTTTTGTTCAATCAGCTAAAATAAAACATTTTAAGCTTTGAATACTACAACAACAACTGCAGAAACAACAAAGACACAAAAGCACAGAAAAAGTAAAACAAAAAAAAAAACAAATAAACTGCATAATCAGCTGCGCATTTAAAACCAAAAGTACGACTGAGCTTTGCACACTGCATGTACCGTCCCCTCTACGAAATGTGTTGAATAAACTTACATTTGGCATTAAGTTGAAAAGAAATTAACATGAAAATAGGTCAACCACCGTGCAAAAAACAAAAATCAAAAAGCAGCAACAAGAGCAAAATCAAAAAGTCAAATGTTATACATAGCAAAGACAGAAGATGGTGAGCGGCAAAGACAGAAAGACGAGTTTCAAAGAGTACATTCAATAAACGCAATAAGAGAGAAGTGCAAGAACAAAACTGTTGCTCTCTCGTTTAACCCTTCCACAAAGTGTCTCCTATTCAATTCGTACCAACGAGAATTACAGCAAGAATGCTTATATACCCTGCCCTGGAGGCCAATGGTATACTAAGTTTGTGCAAATATTGTGTATGTAACAGTACATATGTATAACTCTGGTCCGGCATTTATTCCAGAACAAAATAAATTAAATGGTTTATCAAAGTATTTTCCATCGCTGGTTACTACTTTTTCCCTCACTCTCAGGCAATTGTCGAATTCCATTTCGAAAAAATGCTTCGTCTTTGGAGACGATCCAACTTAGGGGCCCATTTTCGATTTCTGCGAAAGAAATGAACTGATTGCGCTGGCCTAAAAATACCGGGGTCATGTCAGTTGTTGGAAAGCTGAGGGTCATTTCCGAAGTAATTTGCTGCGTAGAATCCGAATCCGTGGACAGAATTGGCCCATCATGTCAGGATTTTGCGATATTTGAGGTTATGTATCCGAAAAACGGTGTTTTTCCGGTGTTTTTTCAGGTTATGTACAGAGTGCAAAGAAATGTTGTGGTCTGTCTCTCCAATTACATCATTTAGTACCACTCTTACCCTTTATTTTAAGACTTCAAGAGATCTAATACGCTTTTTTTTTTTGCAAAGTTATGGAATAGCCCGGATTCGGATTCTACGCAGCAAATCACTTCGGAAATTACCCTCAGCTTTCAAACAACTAAGCTATGTTAACCTGTGTTATCTATCAAAGAGCGCTGTATCCGTCGGAACAACCAGTAATCAGGTGGAGCAATGCAAGGAGTATACGGAGGGTGCGGAAAATATGCCACTTGAGCGTTTCCAAATATTTGCGAAAAGAGGCTGAGCGCTGTCATGCAGAAAAATAACTTTGTCGTGTCATTGCTAGTATTCCGTCGTTTTTTTTTTTTTTTTTGTATAATTTACGCTTCAAACAAATCATTTGTATGCTATACCGATCGCCCGTAATGGAATCGCAAGGTTGTAGCAGCTAATAGTACACTACACCTTTTTGGATCCACCATATGCACAACGTGACCATAGAACCATGAATATTGGCTTTAGTATTGAAGTCGAGGACTATGGCAAGGATTGACCGGGCATAGAGCAGTATTTTTTCTTCTTACAGCTATCATAGAATATCTATTTCTCATTACCAATCGCAATTCGATGTACAAAACCCTTTCTTTGTTGCCTTTGAATCAGCTGCTCGCAAAAAAAAATCGCATTTCAAAGACTCTCGGTTTCAGTTCATAAGAGAGAAGGGCACAAAGAGAGCAACCAATGTGTAAGCGTATATCTTCTACTGCTGGTACTTCTTTTTAATACCTGCTTCAGGCTTGGTCACTATCCAAAATAATGGAAATGCGCCAAGATAATTCTTATCCCTAAGCCTGGAAAACCTGAAAATGAGATGGCTTCGTACCGCTCCATCAGTTTGCTGTCGGTACTCTCTAAAATATAGCAAATAATATTTCTTCGATAAGTATTTTCACAACTTGATCGAGGCATATACTTCCTGAGCACCAATGTGAGTTTCGACGTAGTCATGACGAATATTGAAAAGAATGCACAAGATCGAGCTAGTTGTCTTAGATCAGGAATGAATACAGCTGAATCTTGAATAGATTGATTCATTATTTAAATATATACTATACTTATTCTCGTATTTTTAATTCGTCATCATTTCGTTCAGATTATTCATTGAACAATCGAACAATTTAATCTACCTATTTATAGATCTGAAAAACCTAATTAAATCTTCTATGGTGAAATTTTTTCTATTTATTTATTTTCATTTCCGCTACGTCATCCATTATCAACAAGTTAACTTACCCTTCAATTTAAGATTATTTAGTGCAACAGTTGTTGTATTCAGCACAGTGTTGACGACATTCGGTGAAATATTGCAAAAATCTGGATCATCGACATCGAAGAGAATGTTGTCTTCCCATTCGGTAACAATGCGTTGTGGTTGTAGTTGTTGTTGTTGTAGCGGTTGCAAAATGATATTGTTGTTGTTGCTGGTGTTGGTGTTGGTGCTTAAATTGTCGAGGTCATTGATGCCAATATTCTGATGAATGACATTATTGTTGTCGCTGGTACCAATGCCGCTGCAACTATTACTAAGATTATTGCGATTCTTCATCTGTAAATGGAAATGGAGAACAAAAGTATCTTACATTAAACAAAGATAGACATTCATTTGCAATTTTGGTTTGTTGCTAATTAAAGAAAGATGGAAACAGCTTCACTCTGAGTAATTGTTGCAAACAGTGAATAGGCTGAATTAGACAATAGGAATGTACAGTCATGCTAAAAATAGTAGCTACACGTTGGCATTCACTCGCATATTTTATTGATTTGTCATGTTTATTATTTCAGCCCATTTGAAGGTATTTGTATTTTATTGTGTAACACTTATGAATCGTTTTCATTGTTTATGCTATTGTTTGTCTCTAGGTCAGGGACTTATAGTGGCGGATTTATGTATTATCCCAATAAGCACTCGCTTAGGGCGCTTGACGAGCCAAGCCGTTAGAGCAGGGGTGCACAAAAATTTTAAATGGAAGTGCATATACCAATAAATACAAACAGGGTAGAAAACCGGAACCGTTAACCAAAATTAACCGATTCAAATGGAGAACCGAAATCGGAACCAGAACCGTTAACTTAATTTGTTTGGTGGCTACCCGTAAAAGTAGGCGTTGTATGCTAGCTGGGACATATGTTTAGCTTACTATCCGTACCCGATTTCAGATCGATGTCTTAAAAACTGAGGGACTTCGTTCATACAGACAGAGGACTGACAGACGGACATGTCTAGTTCTGTTCCTCTCGTCGAGCTGATCAAGAATGTATATACTTTACGAGATCTACGATGCTTCGTTTAATGGACTTGGTACAGAACCTTATACCGAAACACACGTTTCATTCTAATAACTACGAATGTGATATCATAAGTTTTACAAGTTATCAAAGAGGCAGGATAGTTGAGGCTTTCAGTAGATATTAAGAAAAGTGTCAACTTTTCACGACTCTTTGTTAAAAATCAGGGAGAATATTATGATAAGTCTCATAACTATGTGTCATGTTATTTCGAATGCTAAGCATATAAAAATAGTAAAAACCAAGAAGAAGGCACCTCTTAGCCCGGTTCGAAAAGCGCAACACCTAACTTTTTGTCGGGCAAATGTGCCCTACACACTTCGGAGTCGCATCAGACGAAAGAAAATTTAATTTAGAAGGCCCCGATGACTATAGCTTCTATTTCCATGAGCTCCGCAAAGAAACACATCATTTGGAGCGGTTGCATAGCAGGGTTGGAGGTGTGATGGTGTGGGGGCCATTTCATGTGCCAATTATCATTTTTGTCACCACAATGTATGCGTTGTCTTACAATGGTATATGAAAAGAGGCATTTCCATACTTTCATAACCTTTTAGGACCTCTGCCACGGATTTATCAACATGATAATGCGCCTATCCATACAGCCCGAGTTGTTAAAACGTATATAGAGAGCAAATATGTGAAGCTATTAAGCTGACCGCCCTTTTTTTTCGTTAACGTGTCCTATTCAAGTGGGTTATATAAAAGTAAACAAAATTCGTTGTATATCAGTGCTTATATAAGGTACAGGATTGTAATTGGTACTTTATGCAAGGAACAGAGAGAAATAAGTACCACTGGAAAATGGGCTGTGACATACCCTCAAACAGTTTGAAATAAAAGTAAATAATTATTAAATGAAACGATTTTTTCTATTCAGTATCATGTATTATTCGCGATCAGCTAGTTTAAAATAATTTACTTAAAGTAAATAAGCAAAAAGTAAAAAGTTCACGCATAGTTTTCGTTTACAAATTGGACCCATTATGAAGGAATTTTTTTTTGCCAGGTAAGTTTTTTAATGTGGCGGCAATCATTTGTCGTTTTTCGAAAAGCCTATTGCACATTTAGATAGTATATAATTGTCTGGCCAATCATCATGCAAAGACTTCAAGAACAAAGTGTTCAGTTATTGGGCACGGTTAGAATTTGATCCATTTTACACCACAAGAATTTGTTCAATGATAAGGCTCACTTCTGCCTCAGTGACTCTGTGAATAAGCGAAATTGCCGCATTTGGAGTGACGAAAATCCAACAGTGATCCATCTGCTAGTGACACACACTGAAAAAAGCACGGTTGGGTGCTTTATTTGGACCGATAGCAAGTCACGTTGAGCGATTGTTTTTTTTTTCTAAATTACGTAAACATGGTCTGGAAGGCCTTTGGTTTCAACAAGATTACGCCATATGCCATGCTTCTGGAGCAACCATTGACTTTTAAAGAAAGAGTTTGTGCGACGTAATAAGCTTCAGAAAAGAATCCATTGTCAGACAACACTTTACTACTTTCTGTGAGGATACTTGAAATAGTTTGTCCATGCGAACTAGATAGCATCAGTTTCAGCATTGGAACCTAATATTAAAGCACACTATTTGCGAGTTACGTCCACAAATGATTAAAGAAAATGGTACAAAATTTAATCTCCAGTATGAAGTTCGTTAGACGTTCCCGTGGCGGTCATACATACGCCCGAAAGCATTTTCCATAATTAATGCCATAAAATTATCTAACAAACAAACAAAATTTACTTTCATTATTTATTTGTTTATGTATTTTATTATAATTTAAAGTTCTATACCTCTTAAAAGAACACTGTATTTTTCACTACATGCAACCTAGTTTGTGCCAAAGGGAGATGAGTGAAATTGATGTTGCTGTGCTTGTTTTTTGCATTAGTATTATTCCATTGTCAGATCGAGCACTCTTATCTCGTGACCATGAACTTGTTGAAGGCACGACTTACCTATATATGTAGGTATAAAGTACATACAAACAGATGTTTTTTCTGTAAATATATCTATGAACGTAAATACATACAAAACATATTTGCCTATATTAACAAGAAGCGTTTCAAGAGTTTAAGAACATTGAATACATTTTTATAATATTGTTGCGTTGTTTATTTGTACACCTATTATTATTATTATATTTGTTCTTGACTCCGACTGGAGCATAGGAGCTACTTTTGCAACGATGACCCAGAAATACCAATACCTTTCACTAAGTGGCCAAGCGGAAGATAACACTCCCTCCCCTTCTCCGAAAATTAAAACTAATGCTCCGGGTTCATATCTACATAGGTGGACAGAAGGCGAAGTTTTCTTCACATCAGAAAAATTTACGAGAAGACAAAATGAAGAACACGACGCTCATGGATTACACTTCTGGTCAAAACTATTTCAGCGTTTATCAATTTTCTCGATGTCCAGCTTAAATTGATGAAAATCAACTGGTCAAAAGATTTTCCTCCTTTTTAATGGCCAGATCTACCCGAGAGTTGATTCAAGAGAGTCGATACTTGATCGAAACCATTTTCGGCGTAGAAAAAGTTTCCAAGGTTTCATCGAACGTTTGCGACTGTTGGTCAGCAATACTTCAGACAAATTTACAAAAATGTCTGATAAACAGCTTCGACTGATACCAGTCACATGTGGCAGAGACTGCTGAGTTCATTACTTCGCCTCATTCTATGACTGTCATTCTATGAACTATAATCAAATTAAATCGAACCACCACCGATCGTCAACTTCAGATGAGACCATGAAATCGAGCATGTTTGTGGCACTCAATAGATGTTGCAGAGTTTCTTCGCAAGAAGAAGAGGCGTTACCGCAAGCCAGATTTCACTTTGTACTCAAAAAGAGATCTCATCCAAAAGTTTTTAATTAAAATTTTTTAAATTGTATTTCACTATTTGCTTTCACATATAATTTGTGATAGGCAACTCATTATTATAAATATATCTAAATGTTTGTAATAAAAAGAGTTAACTTGAAAGTCATCAGTACGTTCTGATTATACTTATCATTTGTCCCATAAATTCTTTACGGTAATGACTAATATTCTTACTGCTTTCGGCTATAGCGTTCTGATCTCATTCGTGACTGCGTAATTCACTACATTTTACCTTCAAAACTTTTTAGCAATATTCGATCTAAACGATTGAATATTGCTTATCAGTAGATGTTAATATCATTTGATACCAATTGGTGAAGAAAATTAAAAATGTTGAAAATTTAGATAATATTCTAACTATGTGGCTACTTTACATTACTACGTGGCCATTTGGCCACGTCCATCCTACCTAAAAATAAGGGAAGCGGAGAATTTTTTGTCAACTTTCCTTTGCCATGAAGCTGCTGGAGGCCCAGAACGACGATTGTTTACAGCTTGTCGTGCAATGTTATTGTCTAATATTGTCTTATCTAATCCCTAATCCAGATCCACTTGTCCTTCTTCATTTCGATGCCAGTAAGTGAATAGTTAGTGCATGGTTAATATTGAATATGCAGTTTAACCAGTTTGCTTGATATTTCTGGGTCGTCGTTGCAATTGTAGCTCCAATGCTCCAGTGGAGGTCAAGCACAAAGATAATTATAATGAATGCTTATAGTAGGTATACAAATAAACAACACAACAATATGTAGAAAGTTCATTACTCACAAATTAAATTCCCAATTCGCCAAACGTTTCGCAAAATTCATATATTAAATTTGAAAACTTTAATGAATATGTTTGAGAGTTTACAAAACTTTAAAAAAAAGTCATTGTTTGGTGTGGATTTTACTAAAGCTATTATAAAAGTTTAGTTCGCTTAGTGTTCTGTAAAAACAATTGTACTTTGGAAATGATAGAGTTACCTGCTATATGGGTCAACATTTGATAGCTTTCGATTTTTGTGCAATTACTTTTAAATTGTAGTGTTAGTGTACAACTATGAAATCTGTAAAAAAAAAGCAGACCTAACTGCTGATGATCTCTTCCAATGGTCAAAAAAGAACTTGACGGAAATAACTATATTTTTTAGTAATAAGGAAGATCATGCAGCGTGTGCAGAAGAAATTAAAACTCGCTTGCTCTTTCGAGAACTATTCCTGATACTCAAAGGTATCATTCCTTTGTCTGTTCAGCTGATTCCACTCTGATTTTAAGGAAGTATTCCGCATCATTGAAATATGATGTTTTTCCTAAAGATAAAAAACCAGGAAACTAGAGTCTATAGCGGTTTCGGAGTCTATAGGGAACATACATACATAAATACATACTTCCATCATTATATACATATATAGATAAATTCAAGTTGTTTACATTTTCAGGAAGTTTAGAAATTGACCTTGCATTTATTTATATTGGATATTATGTGCTGGTATTTCTTTCGTCTTAAACAATATTCTTTGCCCAAAGAACGTATGTGAGGATGTATCTGTAAATTTGTTTATCATACTCAGGTGAGCAATATCGCTTATCCCACAATTGCTTTAATCTTATCAACGCGAAAATGCAAAATAACTATAAAATAGATTCTTTACCAGGTGTTGGATGGGAGGTAGATAAAGTTCACGAACAAAATAAGTTTACTTTCAATGAAAACGAAAAGCGAAATAAATAATAAACAAAAAAATTAACCAAATACATCGATAAAAAAATGTGCAAAAAAGGTGTTGTTTTATTTTTTTTTTCTTTTTAAGTAAATTGATAAGTTTTGAAACAAAAAACCTCAAAGTATTCTCAAATAAAGCATGACGCGACAAAAATTGAAAACTAAAAGTTTAATGACTTGCAACATAAGCGTAAACTTGATTCATGTAAAGGTGGACAGAGATTTAGGGGGGCAGTGCTAACGCAAAGACGCAAAATATGGAATATTCTTTGGAGCAGCATATCCTGCACTGAATCTAAAAATAGCATCCTTTCAGCTAAAAGATGCATGAAAAAGATGAGACGTTGAGCAGCTGTTACGAACAAACGAAGCAAAAGCGAGCACAATTCGTAAATCGTTGAGTATGACGCAGAGAGATAGAGAGAGAAAGAGAGAGAAGAGAACAGCATGAGAGAATGTACAAAACAGGGAGTTAGAAACGAACAGGGATGTTGGATGCCATAATTAGGAGTGCAAGCACGCGGGTGTGCGAATGAATGTTAAGAATGACGGCAGCAGCTGTCAACGTCAATGACTCCTGTTGCTGTCAGAGGTGGAGCATAAAAGGGGTTCAAAAAACAATTCACTCTTTATCACATATTTTGAAATATAGTGACCTATATAGCGGTTATCATTTCAAAGAAGTTTATGTGAGAATGAATACTTTGTAATGGAAAACTTTCCGAAATTATTCCGAATGTGGAAAACACTATCAAAATCTTCCTGAGTGTGAATTCCTGGAGTAGCCTGAATGTTTTTTGTTTCAAATTTAATTTTCGTAGTTTTTACTTTTATGCATTTTGGTGCGCTGTGATTAAAAATAAGGGTGAAAATATGCAAAAATGTTAGCTTCGCTTATGTCCATTATATGCAAACACTCCGGACTGCCAGAAAAACAGCTCGCTTTTGTTGCACCAACAACGGCGTCCATCTATTCAATATTATTTTCTAAAACCAATTGTCATGAGGCTTAATAAAATGCTTTCGTTGATCTATTCAGAATTGTTAAAGTTATTCAATATTTGTATTGACCAATTTGAGATGGAGCACTCTCAATCGAAGGTGAGTCTAGCTCAGTATTCATTTGAACCGAAATATTATAGAGGCATGCGATGTATTTCGATCCAATTTCGATAGAATTTCGATCTTTTTTAAAGGTTTTAAGTACTAAGTTTTACAGAATTTGCATTCGATGGAAATTCATTTTCAATATTCGAATTTTTTCGTTCGATAATAATAATAATAGTTTCTTATTAATTTAATTGTTTTTATTTAGTATGTCTGAAAGTTTATTTGACCCTTGATCAGCTCGACGAAACGAGTCGATGTAGCTACATATGTCCGTTGGTCTGACTGTCCGTCCGTCTGTCTGAGAGTTGCTGATCATTTTAAAAGCACTAATTCCTTACAAATCTGATGAATGCCGGTACTTAAGCTTCCATAATTCACGAGGAACATGTTTATGTTCTTCATGTGTGCGTAAAGACACATCGGTCCGTTCTTCTTTGAAGGCGACTCTGGAGCAATCATCACCATCGGGGCATTTCGGGTTTGCTAATGGCATGGTTCCAACAGCTAACATAGCCTGAAACACGATCGCTTTATGGTGGGCATGGTTCACCGTCGCTTTATTTCGAAAAATTGAGTATTATAAAGTTCAAAAAAATCATTTTACAGCAAATTTTTTATTTTAATTAACAAACGAGTGAAATTTGACAGCTACATTTTACAAAATTCAAATAAAAAATAACAAAAGTTGAATAAAAAAAGTGAAAAAGTAGCATTGGTTGTCGGAAATGGTTGCTGCTACCAACAAGTGCAGAGAAAGCAGCAAAACAGCTGATTTTTAGTTTGCATGTTTCAAAACACTGATTACTACTTTTGGCAATAAAGCACAACATTGTAACCAAAATGACTCGGAAATCTAACACGAAATAGAAACGGTACCTTTTTCAAAAATGCCATTGCTGACGAGATGCATTTCTTCATGGCCACACGAGGTGGCACGAGTATTCTAGCAATCTGACATGTAAATATAAGACCGTCTGACCAGGGCTTAATCGAACGGTAAATATATTATACAACGTGGATCTAAAAATAACATAACTTTTAATTTAAATCATAGAACACGTATCGCCATCTATTAAATGTTGGCTGTCTTAGAAAGGTACATTTTTCTTCTTTCGAAAGCATCTAAATTCATGCTAATCTTTGGACAGGTTACAAAGCACACTTTTTAATAACAGCAGTTTTTGTACTTCTGTCGTAAAAACATTAAGAGCTATTAAAAAATTGGCTGAGACTTACGAATTGTTAAAATAAGTTTATGATGGTGATTGTATGAGTCGTATTCAAGTTTACACGTGGTTTACACGTGGTAGACCCGAAGCATCTAATCGTGCTGAGTTAGTGGAAAAAGTAAGTGAAATAATCTCTATCGATGCAAATTTCACTGTGAGAATGCTGGCAGAAGAATTAAATTCATCTTACTGTACAATTACAAAATATTAACTGAAGATTTGGGTAAAGAAATGTGTGTGCACGTTTTGTTCCACATCAGTTCAGAGCATTGCAAAGACAAAATTTCAACAGCTGAAAATGATCCAGATTTTCTTGATTCGATCATAGCTGGTGATGAAACATGGTGTTTTAAATATGATGTTGAAACTAAGCGAAAATCTGCAGAATGGAAGTCAAAAGACGAGCAAAAACATAAAAAAATTGCGTTTTCAGAAGTCAAGAATCAAGACAATGTTGATAACTTTCTATGATTCCCAGGGTATTATTCACAAGGAATTTATTCCAGAAGGTTAAACTGTCAATGGAGAATGTTATTTACAAGTTTAGCATGGTTTGTGGTCGAGGGTTCTACGTGTTAACCCTGAATATTCCAAAGGAAAGCAGCTGTTTTTATTGCATGACTCACAAGACTAAAAAAGTCAATGAATTTTTGATGAAAAAACAGATTTTTATCACCCTCCGTATTCGCCTGATCTATGACCGTGCGATTATTTTCTCTTCCCACAAATGAAAACTGCAATGAAAGGAGCTTCTTATGACATTCCAGCCATAGAAGCAGCCGTAACACAGGTGCTAAAGAACATCCCAAAAAGCGAGTTTAAAAAGTCTATGGATAAATTGAATGAGCGTTCCAAACGTTGTATTGAATAAATATTAGCTTTGAAACGTAATACTATGCTTGTTTTACTGTATAACTAAAAAGTTCGGCTTTTTTTAGATCATATCGTGTATGTAAAGCATACATAGGTCACCTTTAAAAAAAGTATCTACCTAAATCAGTGATTCCCAATGTGGTCCACCAAGTGGACCCCTAGGGGTCCATGGGACAGTCGACAGGGTCTACGTTGGCGTGACAAAAAAAATGGGGGTTCACAATTCGTACGCGGGGGTGCACGAAAAAATTTGAATTTCATATCTTCCTTCCCCCTCCACGGTTTTGGAAATGTATTTTTTTTTTGCTCCTCGGTTTTGAAAAATTCGAATGTCATGCATGCCTTTTTTTTTTTGCTTCTCGGTTTTTTATTGGAAATTGGAAAAGTGGTCTATGAGAAAAAAAGTTTGGCAATCCCTGATCTAAATGCACCCAAAACAAAGTTTAAAACCTACGCCACTGGTTTCCATTGTGTGTAGAAGGAAGTACAATAATAATGACAATATTGATGATAATGAAGAGCAGCACAGCAAATAATGAATTTTTTGTTGTTGTTATTGTATGGTAAGATAAAATAAAAGAGTGGTGGAATTAAAATACAAAATATTGAAAGGTATTTACATCAATATATGCACTATGATATAGCGCTCTCTTTCCTCTCTTATAATTTAGCATGTAAAAGGACTACTACAAAAACAAACGACAGGGAAAAGACAAAGAAATGCATGCAAAACACAAATCAAAGTCAAAACATAACGTAGGTCAATGCAAATGAAGAGCAAAGCAAAGTTTGGTTGAAGCACTACAGCAACAACAAAAACTAAATGCAACAACAAAAAGAAAATCAATAGAATAGAATATAATAGCATATATTAATTATTTAGGTGAAGGACTATTTGTTGGTAATGCACTTTTTACATGTATTTATGTGCATATATTAAATCTATATAACAAGAATAATAATAATAATAATAAGAAAGAAAAACGCAGGCTTACCTTTATTTTGCAACTTGTTGTTTTTGTTATTGTTTTTGCAACAGAAAATACCGCAATTTAAAAATACAACAACAACACAAACGAATAAAAATAAAAACGAAGTCGCTCAGCAACAACAACGAATTTAAAGCACAATTTTAAATTAATCTTTTAGCTATTAAATCACACACACAAAAACTTCGCATGAATTAAATAAGACGTTGAATTATGTATAGCACTTGAATACACGTTTGGTAATCTAATAATGGCTAAAATTTGATTGCAATTTGATTCGCAAAAAAATGTGTCGTCTGCAAAAAAAAAACCAAAATAAAAAAGAAGCACAGCCAAGCAGCCAACAACAACAGTAGCAAAAGCAGCAGCACCAACTTCAATTAAAGTTATATGAAGTTTTACATGTATTTAATATTAAATTTGTTATTTTTCTATAACTTTCAATTATTGCACTTCGTACACAGCAACCGCATGCGCCGTATTTTATTTCAATAAAACGTTAATTTGTTTAAATTAAATATTGTTTGTGCGCCCGTTTGTTTTTGCCAACAGTGCTACCAAATTTCAACGCGGTTTACAGTTATGTCCACCTGCTGCCAGTCAGATGTTTGGCGCTGTCCACTCGGCGGTAATTGCATACAGCTGTTTTGTAATTTGAAATGTTTTTCCGTTAAATTTCTTTATTTGAAGTTACAGTAGAGTACAATATTTGTATGTAAAATTGTATGCGGTCGACTCAATCAATCGCAATAATTTTGTATATTACTGTACGTAATTTCCTATCTCTTTCGCACTTGCGACTTTTAACTTCCTTTGTTATATATGTGTGTGTGTGTGCGTTTGTATTTCAGGTAAAGCCTATGTGTGTTTGGTTCCAAAATACTCAACCGATTTGGATGAAATATTAGATTGTGCACATCTGAAAATGAATACCTTTCGAATTGTATATTTAAATTATATCGAAATCGGTCATATACAGACTACTAATATATACATAGATATCTTTTTATTACAAATAACCTAATCTTAGCTTATATATGCGTAAGTACATTTAATGAAGACAAGCTTTGCTGAAATTCTTCTCTTACTTGAATTGTGTATAATCGAAGACCAAATCTGAGGCCTATGAACACAATAGTAAAAACTATAAAGTTGCGATAAGGAGAAGCACCGTACATGTATTTTAATTGAAGCACATGTGAAAGAATATGATTTTCACCAATTTAGCAAAAAAAAAACATTTGATTCGGTAATAAATACTATTATGCATTACAATTATTTTACGTGCTATATTTGTTGCTTCAAATTTATAATTTGTGGCGGACCGTAAAAATGAAATATTCTTATTCAGCATCGGAAACTGAGTCATCTGGATGTTTGATGCAACAGATACCAGGGTAAGAGCTAGAGATTAGAAACTTGAACGTTTAAATTCTTTTTAACCATTCGCAGGTCGAGTAAATTACATTACTTGGCCCGTATATGCACATTTTTCAAGACCGCTTAGCTGGAAAAAGTTATTATTTTTTTTTTCTTCTTAATTAATTTCATTTGTCCACTTTGGTGTAGCTTTCATACAAAACACCGGTCCATTTTTGCTTTTTTATATGGAAAACAGTCAATATCAGCTTGAAATTTGACATGACGGCTTCTTATGGACGGACGTTTCACATAAATTTCAAGGCCAATTTTAGGGAAAGCTCCATACAAACTTTTCGCCCACTTTAGGAATTTTGTATGAAAAACTTTCTTATTATAGTCAATATCAACTTCAAATTTAATATAGTGGTTTCTTGTGGAGGAACGCTTACATGCTAAAGAAAGTGTGATTTACCCTTTTTAGAGGGTAGGCACCATACAAAGCATCAGCGTTCGTTATTATGTGTGTGGAAACATGAAGGTGTTCGTACACCTGCTGCTATACAACTTAGCTCAAAAAGGCAGCATTTGTGCTTATTTTCATAACGAATGAGAAATGAGCCTCATCGCTGAAGAAATTTTTATCTTGAAAAATCGCGAAAAGTGGCCAAGCACGGTTCTGAAGCTGCGCAGTGCATAACCCGTTACAACAAACAGTATCTTGTCTTAAAAATGAAATTATTTTTAATAGACAAGTAAATATATAATTCGATTATTATACACTGAATGCATGTTACCTAGTAATCACGTACACCCAGTCATAGAATTCGTAGATTTTCATAGTGAAAGCAAATGTTACAATAAAACAATAATATGCAATTTAATTTTATAATTCTAATTTGGCGCTTAAAATAATAGTTTGGTATTTTATAGTATATTTCAAAAGTATTAAATAATTCTTAACAAATATCGATTATTATGTGCTATCGAAGTAGGCTAGTTATCGAAGTCGTCATCAATTACTTTAAAAGTGTGTGCAAAGTTAAAATTTTCAAGTTTGCCCACAGCTACTGAATTTCACAGTATTAGAAATAATAATTTTAAAGTTCGCATACACTGGTGACACTTGGCAAAATAAACGAAAAAAAAAAATTACAGGCATAAAAATATAAACTTAAAAAAAAAGGTTCAGGCATAGCAACGGAAACCATATCTGCAGCAAAAAACGCTCCTAAAATAATGTAAAAAGAAAATTTAAAACTGTGTCACCAAGCGAAGTAGCGAAGCCTTAATGCAATAAAACAAGGAAAAACTAAAAGCTGGACGAACGAAAAACAAAAAAAAAATAAACTGTTGGAATTTTATTTGCTGTTATTGAATTATTTGGTTTCTGTTTGGTGTTGATTTTGTCATAAAGTAACAATAAATGCAAAATGGAGGACAGTATGTGGTAATTAACATAAAACTAATGTAAAATGTGTGTGAAAAACAATATTTGACTATTGTGAAAGCTGCTTTGAGTGTTGATTATGGCATCGCAATGCACAGCACAGCAAATAAAACAGTGCGAGGTCATTTCTAAAAAAAAAAAAAAAAGAAAAACAAATAAGAAGAAAAGTAAAACAAGCTGCGTTATTACTCACGCGTTGAATTCTTATCTGTGACTGCGGTATTTGCCGAGTGATTTGCCATGACCGACCTGCGGCCGGGGCTGCGGCGGCAACAACGCACGTCGTTTTCTTATCAAAGCATTGCACAAACAAATTAAAAATGTCATGCATTAGTTTTACACACAAGGATAAAAAATTACCATTTAAATACTATTTTCCATTTTTTAAATTTTCTACATAGGATCATCGAATTGGAATCGGCGCTGCTGGACGATTGCAATGTAAACGATATATTCAGCATATGCAAAGGGAAAGCGATGCCGGAATCATTGCGTCCTGATGTCTGGCAAGTGTGCCTCGATGTGCGTCACAAGAGCGATCAAATGTCGCTCTTCAACGAAATCTACGACCTGCCATTTCAGAATAAACTACGCGAAGATTGTCAACGCTATGTGGAACGCATTGGCAACGATGACGAGGACAAGGTATCGGTGCTATCCGATTTGGAATCGATATTGACATTCTACTGCAAGAATCGTAATCTGCAATATGAGCGTGATAATGGTTGGATTGAATTGCTATTGCCGCTGTTGGCGCTCAAATTGAATCGTTCGGATACATTTAATCTCTTCGAGGCCATACGTGATACGTACATACCAAAAGGCTGCAAACCCAAGGGCAATGTCTTCCATGTATTTCGTTTGCTTATATTGTATCACGATCCGGAATTGTGCACCATATTGGATACGAAAAAAATTACACCAGATCTTTATTCATTGGCATGGTTTCAATCGCTATTCGCATCGTGCAGCAGTCTATCGGTGATATTGTCCATGTGGGATATATATTTCCAACATGCAGATCCATTTCTGGTGTTTTTTCTAGCGCTCATTATACTAATCAATGGACGTGAACATATACTAGCCATGAAAAATGGTACAAAAGAGGATATTATTAAATATCTGACAAACATGCCATGCGCATTGGAAGCCGATGATGTTGTTGACTTTTGTTCGCTGGCACAGTATTATGCGCTTAAGACGCCGTCCTCCTTCAAAACTGATTTCCTTAAGGCACTGTACGGCACACAGAATGAAAAACCAAGCGAAACGAATGATGCATGCAAGGTGTCGCAGGTGTGTATGAAATTAATTTAGATTTTATATTTTTCACAAATGTGAATACTATATGAAATTGAACGCCTAGTTGAATGTAGCTGAAACCCAAAATGTCGTTGATCTCACAAAACCTGGACACCCGAGAATGTATGTATAATAACAGCAGTTGTAGAAATTGTTCCCAAGTGTTCGCGTTAAAATTACACACCCGACAACTCCCAGTTAATGATTTTCTCATGGGCCACGTCATCATAACTTTATGACATTACCCCTAGGATACCAACAAAAAAGTAGGTCCACGTTACAAAGTATTATCGCTGAACATACAAATGTTTACAAATCATATTCTAGCCCGATACCTGCACTCCGTAAACTTAACTTTAGAATTAGATCTAATACCGGTACACAAACATTTTGTTTACACGTAAATTACGTAGCTCATTAACCATGGCTGGTTGCGATTTTCCAGCCAAAATATAATGCAATGACACTGTTGCGTTTAAATTCCATTTCGATAACTTTTTTTAACTGCTACGTAAAACGATAATCTACCTTAGGCTTGTAAACAACATAACAGACTTGACAAAACAAGAGCGCGCTGTCATTAGCCTTTTGATTGCTACAGCAAAGACAAGTTGGCAACACTTCGAGCGCGACCCCGTACTTGACCAGCGCGACGAGACGAGTTGATTTAGGCATTTAAGTGTGGTTTTGGTTGCGCATTTTTATAAATTTTTGAGAAATCTGACAAACTGGGTATACCATGTCTATATTCAACGTATTATAGCTTCAGTTCCACCGAAGTTAACGTTCTATTTTGCTTTGGTTTTTTCTCACTTCTAGGCTTTATGTCTACCGGTCTCTGTCTACGAACTGGTTGAGAACTCAGCAATTGAGATTTGCTCTCCGGAATCTGTGCGTTTCTTTCTTGTTGACTGCCGTCCGGCTGAGCAGTACAATGCAGGTCATTTGTCTACAGCGTTTCACTTGGACTGCAATCTAATGCTACAAGAGCCGGTCGCTTTTGCTACTGCAGTGCAGGGCTTATTAAATGCACAGCGTCAGGCAATTGGCGCTAATTCGAATGCCGGCGGCGAGCACTTATGTTTTATGGGTAGCGGACGCGTTGAGGAGGATCAGTATACGCACATGGTTGTTGCATCGTTCCTGCAAAAGAACACACCATATGTATCGCTACTCTCCGGTGGCTATACCGCCATACACGATTATTTTGGTGATCACATGGCCGATTGTCTGGAGGATCATGATGTACGCAAATGTTTGGTCTGTCAGCGTAGAAACGCGGTAGCAACGAAAGCGACGCAACAGGTGAGTAAAAACATCTTGTTTTGATTTTAATAATATTAAATTGTTTAAATCTTTAGACAAAGGCAGCAGCACAGCGCACAACGACTGCAACAACTTCATCGGATTTGTTTAGCAAATTCTCGGCAGTCATGAAGCTAAAATCGAATGAGGTCAAGGATAAATTACTTGATATTATTGTCAATCCCAGTATGAATAATGCCAGTGGTGCATCAGCAGCAGTGGCACAACACAACATCAATGGGCAACAGCCACCAATGCAAGATCGACACGTCAGCTCATCGGAACGCAATGGCAAGCGCTATCGCAATGTTGCGCCTGTATTTAGCATCAATGATGATAATGAAGATGCCTTGGACGGCAATGGCAGAGATACAGCAGCCAACGCAAGCACTAAACTACCCGGTGATGCAAAGGAAATTGTCAATTTGACTGCTTACCTCAAATCACCGAACATTGTTAATGCCTTCAAGTGTCACGAGGTGCATATGAATGGCTATATGTATGAAAGCCATTTGATAATCACACCTACACATCTTTTGGTGCTACGTGAACTGAGCCGTACACAGGCGCAAATAATTGTACGTCGTCCTTTGGAGAGCATTGTTAAGATAACCGCCAAAAAGCGTCATCGCGATCTAATAACATTTAAATACGGTTTCCCCGATGGCGATGGACTGCTCATAACCGATATGGATCGTTTTCTCATACCGAATGCTAGTGAGGCAACCGCAATTGTCTCCAAGCATATTGTACAAACGCTTGACGGTGGTAAGCTGACGTAAAAATCTTTCGAGCCGTGTTAACGTGAACTTCTAAATGTGTTAATTGATTGTGCAATCGGCGCTTTTATAAGTATACCATTTTATGTATATCTTCAAACTAGAGAGTGTCTATATATTTATAATATTAACTATAGAAAGAAAACTAACTGAACAGCAAGCAAAATGTGGAAAATGAATTGGCTGTAAGCTTTAAACAAAATTTTGATTTCTTGCAAGCATGAATTGTGCCGCCATTAAATTAGAGATTAAATAGATACGATTCCATTATTTGGCATGAAATATTCTTTTGTAAAATTTTAAATTGTTCTTAAGTTAAAATAAAATTGTCTTGCAAAAGTTTTTTTTACTAAATTATTTGCAACAAAAACAAACAAAAAAAAAAACAAAAAATGAATACTATAATGTGAAATAAAAAAAAAATTGTTTTTGAATATCCTTTTTTAATTTATAAGTGCTAAATATAACTACAGCCTTGATACTTAAACATAAGTTTTAACATTAATTTTTTTTTTTTTAATTGCTGTCTTATGAATTTTATATACCCGACTTTTGATTTTGTTTAATTGAATAACACACAAAGACAAGTACCAAATTATTAATCATTATTATTATTTATATATTAACTATTATTGTAAGCGTATATAAATAGTAAAACTTGTAGAAAACGAAAAATAGCTGACATTGAATAAACAATAAATACAATATAAAAAGAGAAAAATGTATAAACATGCCACGGCACACTGTAGCGCTATGTGAGCCTCATTTTCACGCAAATTTATTTTCCATTACATGTATACAAATCGTAAATTCAGTAAGACCAATGCACCTATTCTGTAGCTTATCCGCAAAGGACGTGTACAATCGTCTCATACAATGCATCATACTGAAATGGGCCCTTAGAATAGGTTCACCCAGGAATAGAAAATCATTTAATAGATGTCATCTATGCCATCTAGTTCAATGCAGACCCTTGCACCCACAGGGTGGTTAACCATATTCTTAAGGCCTATGACGATAAGGATTACTGCTACGGTTTCTTTGTCGATGTTAAGCAGGCCTTTGACCGCGTCTTAATTGAAGGATTGCTCCACAAAATTAAGACGAGTCTCCCTACACCATATTACACACTTCTGTGAGTTAAAGTGAGGGCAACAATCTCTTCAACTCGCAGAATGAGGGCGGGCGTCCCCCAAGGCAGTGTTTTGGGCCCCTTTCTGTACAATTTGTACACAGCGGACATCCCCACTCCAGATGATCTCGACGAGCTTGCCTCAGCCGGAAAATACATGATGTCTACATTTGCTGATGATGTGGCAATCTTCCACTCTGCCCATTGTGAGTATGAAGCCGCTGATGGGACTCAAGAATATATCCATCTGCATGAGATCTGGGCTCGCAGGTGGAATATTAAGCTGAATGCCTCATAGTGCCAAGAAGTCAACTTCACCCTGAGGCGTGGTAAGGCTCCGGCAGTCTGGATTGATGGCACCACTCTTCATCCAGGCAGATGCGCCAAATACCTAGGGATCATTCTGGACAAAAGCCTATGTTTTCGGTCTTGCCACAATATGTCCACGGTCAACTGGTTGCTCAACGCCAACAGCACGCTACCGCTTCGCTGCAAACGAGCGGTATTCAATGTTGTTATTGCGCCGATTTGGAGGTACGGTATCCAGGTCTGGGGCATTGCGTCTCGGACTAGTCGAAGACGTATCCAGACACTTCAAAATTTGACCTTGCGCCGAATGACTGGTGCTGACTGGTACGTGCAAAACACAACCCTGCACAACGTCCTCAGAATTGAGACCATAGACAGCCAAGTTGGCGCATTTGCAATAGGGTACAACGAACTTTTGCCGAGACGCTGCAACCGACTGGCTAGAGGCCTCGCGGAGAGAATAGTGGTCAGGAGACTAAAGCGCAGGTTTTTTAAGGACTTGCTGCAGTAATTACAGAGGAGGCGCTCCAGAGCTCCCCAACACGCAAACTAAATTAACTAATTAAAATAAATGTTTGTGATTATTTGTGATAACACCTGAAGAATCAAACCAGGCTAGGTTAAAAAACACTGAAAGCGATCTGTATTGTTATAAAAATGTTTGATATTTTTGGTCCAATACAATAAATAAATAAAAAATAAAAAAAAGACCCTTGCACAATTGTTTCAACATAAAAGCAATAAAGCTGTAGAACACATGACAAACGATACTTTATCAAAGATTCTGGACAAATTCAGCGAAAGCATGAACTAATTAGAAGATCTTATAAGCAACCATGAACAGCACTAGCTCTTTTAAAATTATGCTATGAAACGCAAACTCTTCAAGCACAAAAATCAGCTAGAGAGATTATTCATTATTCTTCGACAAAATCAGATTGATGTCTTACCGCAGAGACAGATTTTGCTAAACCTATCTATTTCCAAATCCATGATTAATGTATATACTAGAGATGAGCTAATCAGTGATTTTTAACTGCTAGTTTCAAATCACCGTGATTTTTAACTGCTACTGCGATCGCTGCAAAACAAAAAAATGAAAAGCAAATAAAAAAAAAGTCTGTTTGTCTATTTATTTTATTAAACTATTCTTACTTCGTCTTTGGTACAGACGACCCCAGCCAACATAGCTTTTCACGTGCGACTTCTTTAAGGTTTGGGTATTACCATGCCACCAGTTTCAGGAGTCTGAATTTCGTGGAATGATATATGATATGTTATGATGATATAAATATCGTTCCACCTCAACCAATTCGCGTGAGGTTCCTCTGACCTTAGGTTTATACGTTGCAGCCATAGCATCTAAATTACTCCAAAGCGTCTTCTCATTTGTATTGACGGTATTTGGATGAAGTATGTATTGCAACGGCTGTACTCTACTGTTAATGGCTGCTACAAGCTTTTCTTTTGTGGTCTCCTTTAAGGTTGAATCGCTAAAAGCTATCATGCTTGGATACTAAGAAAACATTTAAAAAAAAACTTGGTGTTTTCCATTTTATATAGAGGATTAGCTTAAAATGGTACAAAAAACCATTCGAGAGCGTGGGAGATAGTCGGTATCATTTGGCTCCCGCAACATGATATGGGTTCCTTACAAAAATATTGGGAATTGAGGAGGGAACAGGGTATTTTAGGTGGCCACCTGATTTGTATATATTCCAAGTGGCATATCCTCATTACAGTTCTTTGAGACTAATTCCATATTTCAGGAAACCGCCATCAGTTTCTGGAATATCTTCTTTTTTGCGCCATTTTCTATTATCGATACGGTAGTCGGTATCACTGGGCTCCCGCAACAGGATATGGGCTGCTTACAAATATCTTGGGAATTGAGGCGGGAACATGGAATTTTAAGTAATCATCAGATTTTTACATATTCTAGTGCCAACCATTGCCGATTGCAGCGCCCATTCCAAAAACCCATTGGAACATGTATATCCCACATAATCCTTCCCGGGATTGACCAAGTGGCATAACCTCACTACAATTCTTTATCAATGATATCAATTGCCACTTGATATTGATACAATATATCAGTTGAGCGGTAGTCAGTGATTCAATCACGGCGACTAAAAATCACGAATATCAGATGAGCGATAGTAAGTGATTTAATCACCGTGACTTTAAATCACTAATTACGAATATCAGTTTATGATATGCATGATATATTACTCATACGCCATGAATCACAGTGGCAATAGTAAGAAATAAATGATCACTGACATTTACAATATTGAGTAGCAGCTGATATTCGTGATTTTTCAGTCGCGATGATTGAATCACAGGTAGTGAAATACCGCTCAACTCTAGTATATACATTCACTACGTAAAGAATAATAATAATGGTTAGTGATACCATACCATAATTGCGCTCGCGTTGGCAGTGTGATCATATTGATTATGAGTTTAAATCACTATGACGAAGTAAAAATCTGCTGCGACGAGTTTCAAGCAATGACAATCAATTGTGAATCTAAATTATTCATAACAGCACTGTACAGACCTCCGCGACACAGTAACCAAAGCCATCAATACAAGGATCTACTTAATAGCCACAAAAATACATTTATTGTGCGATGGTGACTTCAAATGAAATGAAACTGGATGTAGCTGTTTATAAACTGGAAGACCAACGTACTGGCCAAGAGACGCACGAAAAACTCAAGACCTTATCAATGTCTTTATAGTAAAGAAAATTTCTCTTTAAAATGTTCTAATACAGAAAATTAATACGAACTTAATTCTAACCATTCTCCGGCGTATCTAACAATTCATGAGCAAGCCACTCAAAAAAAGAAGCACCACCTAGTCTTTTTAATAGCTCAACAGACTGGTATGGTATTATCAGTTTGTCTGAAAGTTTGTAACGTATTAAAGGAGGCATCGTAGACCCCATTTTTTGGGAACCAATTTTTCTGCTATCCAGTTGAAATTTTGCACATACACTTATTTTTATTGCAGTTTAATAGAGTATCAAGATTGACCCGCCACGCCCGCTTTTGACTTTTCTTACTTAATAATTAATATAATTAATAATCAACTTAATAATTGATATGGTGACTTTTAGTGGACGAACGCTTGGCATATGTATATATTAATGGGTGGTACCGGCCCACTGTTTGGGGTAGCCCGCATACAAACCTACTGCCCAGTTTTGACTTTTTGTAAGAAAACTACTTTATTAAAGTCAATATTAGGTTGAAATGCAATATGGTGTCTTTTTAAGGGCAGCCGCTTAACATACATAGCCGTGACCCGCCCACTTTTTGGGGTAGCCCCATACAAAACCACAGCCTACTTTTTTACTTTTGCATGGAAAACGTCAATACCAACTAGAAACTTGATATGGCGGCATCTTATACATCTACTACATTGCTTTATACACATCTACTAGTGGGCGTGTATCATCCACTTCTTAGGGTAGCCCCAATTTAAACTCCCATTTTTATGTTTTACAATACTATCAAAAATTTCGTGTGAATGGTATTAGAACGTTGTTTCTTATTCTTCTTTCGAAAGCAACTAAGTTCATGTTAATCGATTGACAGGTTCCAAAATAACACACGTTTTAATAACAGCAGTTTTTGTAGTTATGTCGTAAAAACAAAATGGAACAAAGAGCAAATATTAAATTTTGTTTTAAACTCTGTAAAAAAATTGCTGAGACTTACGAATTGTTAAAATAAGTTTATGATGGTGATTGTATGAGTCGTATTCAAGTTTACACATGGTTTACACGATTTAAAAACGGTCGTGATGATTATTGTATTTTTAATAATGTTTTATTTTTTAACTAAAAAGTTCGGTTATTTTTAGATCACATTTTTAGATCATTTTATGACAAACAATTTGATTAATACGACTCAACTAATCAGGAAAATATTAGAAATGAAATTTTACAACAACTGAGGTAGAGGTTATGAATGTTATATCCAAACAGCTTAAATTAAAAAAAAAAAAAAAAGCATTACTTGCAAGACAATCAAGAATTGATCAAGTACAACGAATAAAAAATTTCATTGCCATTTCCATCTAAGAAAATTTGTTCAGCAGTCTTTCTAGACATTTCACATGATGGACTTATTTATAAAATGCGTCAAACCTGCCAAAAGAACGGTCCGACACCTACATTTTTTGCGAAGACCACCAAGTTTTAATTTACTTTTTGGCATATGTTGTACATACAAATAGCAGTATTTCACTTGACTGTTCTTTTTTGGGGTTGCTTAATTTTCAGTTGGGAGCTGACATTTGAAATTTGCTACCTATTTTGCATTGTAACGCTTTCAGCGTTTAAGGAGCTGACCAACGAGCGAAAAGGAAACCTTTTATTTTAACAATATGAGTTAAGAACATAGTGCAAAAAAAGCAAGCAACAACACAAAGAGGAAGAAATAAAACCAATAAAACTTAACAGTGTAAAACTTAACATATGCTACCATCTTTTCCTTTCTTTGCAGTTCACTTAACACACGAATGCATTGATTAGAACACACAGTTAGATAATGCGATAGATGGGTAGCATGTAGTTGAGCCGGATACCAGTGCCTTGAATATCCACCGACAACCCATTTGACTGTCGAAATTAACACGGCGATGTCATTGGAAGGGACCAAGCTGTGCGACTTTTCAGACCCATTTCCCAGCCATGCACTATCCTAAAAGAATAGCCACTGCACCATGGTGCCAGTTTAAAAATAGAAATGAAAGTAAAAACAAAAATTTGTTTCTCTTTGCAGCGACATTCAATGAAAAAGCAATTCATTGTAAATCGGCAGGGGTATGTGTTGGATGCCTGTTAGCCAAAGTAGCTAAGATGGTCAGCTTTGCGTTTAAGTTGGTCATGCTTTGACACCAGTTTGATTCACCAACCAAAACAAAAACTTTATAAAAGCAGTATTACAAAAAGAAATTAAATACAATAAACAAAAAACAAAAAAACATGTGAAAACATAAAAAGCAACTAAATTAGTCATGTAGCACAAGTGAACTAACAACTCATCACTCCAAAAAGACTAGCCGCGCACCAGTTCCAAAAGACTTGCCAATGAGTCCGTCCCTTCGGTAGTCCTTTTTTCCTAGTGAAGTGACCAGTGTTTCCCAGGAAAGATACATCGCCGTTATTAAATTTGACATTGCCGGTGTATAGACAGGGTACCGATACCCGGCTCTGGTGGCCGGTGAATTGACTAGCCCCGTACTAGTGCGACCGATATGTTTCTACTTGTTCTTAACACATGTTGCTCGCAGCTTCATCTGAAGTTCCCTCTCTTTTCCTGTCATATTTTACCAACGTTCTTGCCGATGCGTCGTTTGATAAAGATTTCTTACGTTTACTAACTTGAGCACATAAAAAGCTACGCTATAAATAAAAGCTCAGTTTAAAATTCACCTCTTTGTTGAAGATGATTTGTTTAAAAAAATCGGCACTCGCTTCATTTTGCTCCGTCACTAAAATTGTATACTACATGCTATTAATATTACAAAAATACGCCTTAATATGAGGTGAGAAGAATGTCACGCTATCTCAGCGGTAACACGCTGGATCTCGGTCTTAAGCTCAGGAATGGTTTATGGTTTATTCACATACACCTGACAGTTCACAAAACCACAAAGAAAGAAATCGTGCGACGTTAAATCACACGATCTTGTTGGCCGGATGACATCGGAATTACGGGATATAAGTCTGCAAAGCGTTAATCCAATAAATCAATTGTTTCATGCGCGGCGTGGCAGGTGGCGTCATCCTGCTGAAACCACATATCGCTCAGATCCATACCGTCCAGTTGAGGCTACAAGAACTCCCTTATCATGTTCCTGTATCGAATGCCATTCATAGTTACTGCATTTTCGGCCACATTTTCAAAGAATTATGGCCGCATGATCAAAATCCGCACCAGATAGTTACTCGTTGTGGATTTATTTGGATCTCATGGATCACGGAACACATTCAGTTGAAAATTCACCTCATTGTTGAAGATGATTTGTTTCAAACAATCGGCATTCGCTTCATTTTGCTCTGTCACCAAAATTGTATACATGCTATTAATATTATAAATGCGAAAGTTTGTGAGGATGGATGGATGTTTGTTACTCTTTCAAGCAAAAACTACTGTACGGATTTTGATGAAACTCTACAATGTTATATCATATACATTAGAATAGAACAGAAGCTATAATAAAGGTATATAAAAAATAGGGCAAGGGAAAGGGCATCAAAGCGGCGGGTACCAGCTAGGGGAGACAGTGAAAGTGGAGTCAGCGCAAGGGGACATGGGGAAGGGCAGCAACGCCCCGGATACCAACTAGTTTTAAATACGCGGAAGAATCGAAAAAGAATAGCGCCATATCTGAATTTTGTACTCTTGTTGAAACACCCGTTACAACACATTAAATTATTAGCAATTCGAATCTACGCTTTCAAATTTTAACGCCTCACTTGGGTTTGTAACCAGAATAGATTACAGCATTGCCAGCAAACAAGATATGAAAAAGTTTTCCAAAGAAAATTACCTACACCCACATGGCTGCAAACGAACAGCAACAACAAGAACAAGAACAACAACAACAACGACGACCGAAGCAGGTGAGAAATGCGCCTGCGCCAAACTATGACAAACTACGTAAGCAAAATACGCCGCAATGGCGAAGCCGTCATCATTGTCATCTCGCTGCTGCCGCTCCAAGCAGCAGAAATTAAACGAATTCATACTGCCTGCAGGCTGCGCCAACTGGCTGGCCAAACCCGACTGAGGCAGGCACACGTACTTATCAATGACGATGACGTATGTAGGCGAGCAGCAACCGCAGCACTCCGGCTGTGACACGAACAGCAACAAAAACAACAACTGAATATACATATACTAGGCCAATGGCTGCACAAATGTAAAGTACGAGAAGTAAAATCGTCAGGAACAGCAGCAGCAGCAGCAGCACCCACTACTTCACGTCCCACAAGCCGATGCCTGACAACGTATTGCCGCATTAAAAAATGAGGCCAATTCAATAAAAACTGTTGCGCTACATTGAAAGACAACAGTTCATTCAGAACATTCGCTGCGTACGGACGACGCCTGGCGAAAGCAACAGAATCTACAACAGAACAGCAACAGAAGCACCAGCTACTGGCAATACAAATATCAACAGTCATTAAACTGAATTTAAGCAACATATTTCACAGTCAAGTTTATTTGAAATAATTTTTGTTAAAACAAAAAAAAAAACAATAAAAAAGTAAAAAAAAGTTCTATCTAGTAGTGCAGTGTAAAAGTGTATTTTGCGATATCAGCCAGTATGCAGCAGCTAATGAAATTCTCAAGCCAAGCGCTTGGCGGAAGTCAAAACCGCCATCGCCGCCAACGTCGCGAAAGCGGAAATGCAGCCGCCATGTTGTTGTTACTGCTGTGCGTGCTGCCTTTATTTGCAACTGTTGCATCTGTGCCGACATCGGTGCTGGCGCAGAATTCCGAATTGTCATCGAACAATGCAAATTCGAATAAGAATGGCAACTGCAACCACAACAATAACCATCTGAAGAGCTTTGTGCCATTTGCAAAGGGTAAGTGTGAAATAATGATAAAGAAACATTGTATGGAAGTAAATAAAGATACAGTGATGGGTCTGTTACACAATCTTGGCGGGTGGTACTCTATAGAACTCTTCCTTTTAAATTTATAACTTTGCCGAAACATTAATATTTATTTTCATTGTGTTTTTAGTGTTTTTACTAAGCATGTGTGTTATGCTCATATTTTTAAACTTAATTTTTAACCACTTCAGCATATCTGATTAAGTTGAAATTTGGCACGCTTTTAAATACACAACGAAAATACAATAATTTGTAAGTTTTAATAGTTAAATCAAAACGGCAACGAAAATATGTTTTCTACAATCGAAACTAATAAAGAAATTTTGATAAAAACTTGTTGTACATTGGTTTTCTAGGTTTTTTTTTTTATTTTTTATTACACGTATTTATATTACACACTTTAATGTTAGCTTATTGAAAGTTTCAGCTCCAAAATAAATGCTAATATCAAAATAGAAATAAAGAAAGCTGCATTCTAGTGTGCTCGTCCTCGATGTATCCTCTACCAAGTAATATCTTGTAGTTTTTCTTTCCGAACTCAAAATATTACAAGCGCTATTTTAAGGTGTACAAGCGAGACATAAAAAAATATTTTATTATAGTGGCTATATTTTATAATGGTCCGATTGAGAACTATGTATGTGATATACTATATCATAGTTGACGCAAAAAGCACCATGTAGTTCGACAGGCTAGTTCATGACTAGTCATCTGACACGACCAGCAGATCTACAACGACCAGCCGGTTGAATATTGCTGATGCGTCACAATGTATTTTGCTATAAAAATTTTACAGTGCCTGTTCAATGGGGCATTAGATCTTACATTGATTTTTGCGACTTTGCATCAGCTTCGTCTAGACTCCGACTAAGCCATGCAGGCTTGATAAGTTAGATTGTGTGAGTCGGCAGTATTCAAGCTTGTACAAGCCACTAGTCCCCACCAGAACTATAGCGCAACTAAACCAAATTTGGTGTTTCTAGCCTTTTTTATGGAGTAACTCGAATATGCAAACCGGTTTTAAATCGTACCGTTAACCAAATGAAGTCAATAAATTATAAAAACGATATAATAAAAAAACAAAAGAAACCGTGAACTTCGATTGAACGAAAATTTAAATACTCCTCATACTTGCGCTGTTTTTGTATGGGAGCTATTCTTGCTTGTGTTGCTTATGGCTATACAAAGTCTCCATAACAAGTTTCAAACCAATATTTCAAAGATTGACGGAACAGGGCGCAAACAAACTTACAGAGAGCCGGACATGGCTACATCATCATCAAAATCAAATGGGCTTAAAATCGAATAAAAACTTAAACTTTTTCCAATAGAAGTAATTTTTGTAGTCTACTTTTGTAATGTGATATATTTTTCTTATTTATCTTTGTGAATTTTACGTGAATCCACGCGGCTGGATTCTTTTAGTGAAGACCAATAACATTATTTTATTTTTTATTTAGAAAAGTTTTATCAAGTAGAAAAGGAGCATACGTTGAGGTTTATTTCTTTGTGCGAGAACTTTTTGGAAAACAAGTGTTAATTTCATTGACGTGCTAATTGAACTTCTGGTGGCTTATTAAAAATTAGATGAAACATACATATGAAGTTTAAGCAGATCCATTTTCTATATTACTTTTTAATTTGGTATTCTTCCCAGTCAATTTCGGTCAACTCAGCGAAGAATATGGTAACTGATGCCACCAATAAATATCGGCAGTAAAAGAGCGCTTCGAAGAAAAGAGCCAAGTCAGAATGCTAGCTAAGTACTTCTGACCATATAAGAGAGACACTGATGATTCGGTTTATAATCGTAGCAGTTCATTAATCATTTCTAACAGTTACAAAAGTATTCTTGTTTAGCAACTTACTAATTTCGATCGCCAGAAGAAAAATAAAAAGCTAAACGAAAAAATTATGTTCCATTGAAGAACAATAAATAACTTTGTGAATATTTCTTCGATTCTGATAAATGGGGGATAAATGGTAGTTTTTTTGCTTACGGTTATAAAAAGTCTGCATAGCAACATTCAAACCAATATTTTGAAGATTGACGGAAGAAGTGAGCTGACAAGTTTACAGATGTACAGACATGGCTAGAACGACTCGTCTTGTTCTGCTGTTCACGTATATATATACTTTATAGGGTATTCGATGCTTTCTTTAAGGCATTGTGAACATTGTAAATAAATTATAACACCATAGATGAGTATAAAAAAGTAATTTTTTCACACAATTCCATTCAAACTCATTACAAAAAACTAAAGATCTTTCTTTATTCTTTATTTCAAATTCGTTGTGAAGTTTAGAATCAGTTAAAAATTTACTGAACTTATGGAATATATTTAATTGGATGAAATGTCCCAAAAACAGTGCTTTACTAATTACTTTAAAATTTGCGAATACGAGTATTAGTAATTATTGAAAATTACAGAAATATTATACCTGACCAGACACTAGGTCGCTTTAAAAGTGGCCGATTATGTACACAGGGGAACAAACAGGTAACACTCTGCTGTACGTGCCGAAATTGCGAATTGGCTGTGAGATTACATCCTATTCGCAGGAGTTGATAGTAACAGGTTTTTAAAAATGTATTTTACTCTCTAAAAGTGCCATTCAATCTGATAAGTATGAAAAACATGCAAGGGTGGCGGCGCTTCAGTCTTTTCTTATGCACCACATAATGGTTGTCGTGAGAATCTAAGCGTGTGCACACAGTACACATATTTCTGAACATTACAATTTCCTCCTTGACAGTTGGAACGATGGGTAACTGAGTACACCAACGAGTCTACGCAGAAGCTTTCACTGAAACCTTTCCAAGATATTCACATTATAGTTGAAAGCCGTGCATCAGAGCTGTATGCCGTATGTCCATATGGGCTTTATTATTGTCTTGTACAACAGAATATTGTTCCTTAAACTTAAGTGCAACAGCCTGTTCATCTTGAAGATGAGTTTGAGATAGAACTGCTTTCAGTTTAGCTTTATGTGGGATTGCCAAGTAAGCCGTCTGCTAGGCCAAGATACTTTGCTGTCTCATTGTGAATTTGACATGATTGGTTTTTTCTGTATTCAGTCCAATATGCCATCTAATGGACCAAGTCTCTAGTATGTGAATCTTGTCCGACAGAAGTCTCAATGTAGCAAGCTGATCGCTGACCGTTACCAAGAGAGCAGTGTCGTTGGCATACGTGACTATCATTAGCTTATGGTCGCTCACTAACGGGAGATCAGCAGTAAAAAGCGTGTAGAGAACATGGCCTAACATGCTGCCCTGTGGAATTCCAGCACGGACAGTTAGATTTCTTACACTCGCTGCTGATGTAAAAAGTTCTGTTGTCAAAGTATTAGTTGCCAAATAGTACTAGTTGCCGGCAGCAGAGATTTGAGCTTTTGCAAAAGTCCAGTATGGCACACTCGGTCTAATACTTCGCGAACATCCAAAAAGGCACGTAAAATACAAAATTCAATACGTCACTTCTCAGACAGAAAACATGTTGCAAACATTGTGCTAGTGACCTGACCATAAAAAATACTATTCACTCAAGAAAGCGATACCACTTTATGCTCCAACTGGGGGCGATACTCAAAGTCATATACCTATACTTCTGTAAACATAGATTTTAAGTATCAAAAAATAAAAAATACTGGAAGGAAGAATCGACAGATAAAATCCTGGCGTTATACACATAATTACAAATGAAAGTACGGTCGCTAGGCTGCCAACATTTACCGTGCAATTTTCATATAGAATACGGCCACGCTCTTAATTATTGTTTCTATTAAATTTCAATTAAAAATGGTTATTCTTAACTTTCTAGTTAAAACGGGGATTTAATATTTTGCTAAGCCTGTGCATAACTTTTTCTAATGAATTATTTATATAAAAGTAAAAGGAAATTGTTATTCAAATTCGGATTTCTTCGTATACTAATTATAGAATTCTATTGAAGAGGGTACATCTGCAGCTTCCCACTCCCCTTACAGACACCACTGTCATATATAGATTGCTTGTATAAATTATTAATGAATGAAAACAACAACAAGTGCAACAATGCCAATGTTGTTGTAGTTTTTGTTGTAATTGTTTTTGGGAACAAAAGCGCAACAGAAGCTTTAATACAACAACAACAACAACCACAGATGCTCTCTCGCTTTTTTACATTATTGCAGCTGTATGTAGTGCTTTCTCGCTTACTTATGTTGCATGCCCAATTTGTAACTGTTGCAACGCCTTCTCCAATAGGAAGAAACGACCCAGAGTGCGGCCATTCCAAAGCTTTTAGCTTGCGTAGGTGTTAGCTCGACTGGCTGTGACGTTATTCCGCTTTTGTTCAGTTCATTTGGACAGCACAGGACTTGGCAGGACGACAGACAGACAGACAGAGCCTAGTGCTCGTTGCTGGGTTCGGGTTGAAGTGGCAGGTGTAGCATTTAGTATGTTGCATACAAGTAAAGGTACCACAAATAAATATAGGGTGTTTTTTTTTAGAGATGTATAACTTTGATACTGAGATTACATAATATCAAACTGAAAATTGGATCTATTAGAAAGCTAATTTTATGTCATTAGTTTTTAAATATGATTATGGGGTATTCTGTGGCGTATTCTGGAAGTCTAATTTTCCACCACATGTTCAAGTAATATGGCCGTATCTCGACAATGGTTGACACATTGTTGTCTTCCAAGTCGTCCAAAGTTGCTAATTCCAAAGACAATAATGCAAATACGTAAAATCACACGATCTCAGTGACCAATTAACTGTTCCATTTCGAGAATGTCTCTTTCATTTTCTTCACTCCAAATGCGGCAATTTTGCTTATTGAAGTCTCTAATAAATCAGTGGGTCGACTTCCAATTGATTTTCAGCACATACAATGGTCATGCGGTTCAATGCTTGCACCAGCTGGATCTTAGGTCGAAATCTTCACGTAAAGTTTTTCATAAAGTCGATGCACACAACTCCAAAAGTTGCGTGCGTTCGCGGATTGACACATTTGGGTACTCCTCAATACTACGCTCTACAGCAGCATTTGGTGTTTCGGTATACATATATATGTATATATTTACGGTTGCGTATTATCATTTAAAGCACACGTGTTGTGAAAGCGATCCATGGTTAATCGAATTAGTCGCTCGGATGAACGATTATGTCAATCGTAAAATGGACTTAGCGCACATTACCATTCCCGAACTGAACCACCATTTTCGAAATAAACTTTCTCAATTTGTTCTGACGTTAGTCCATTCATGATAAAAATGCCTAACCAAACTGAGCAAAAATAACAATAGCGTTGCCAGATCTTACCAATTTATGACAGTTTAATTATTCTCGGAAAATTGAACCTTCATCGAAAACACCCTATACATTGAGCCTGGCTGACGAGCTTCTGTCGCTATATGTATGTAATTACAACACACACACATACACAGAGAACGCATATTAAAACAACAACAACAACTAAACTGTGTCTAACAAGCATAACAATGTATTCTGCCCGCGGCTGGGTCGATTCAGCTGGAAAAAGGTCAAAAGTTCAACATAATTTACTTGGGCCGTGTTTTTTCACTTTTTTTTCTCAACGCGCCTGCTTCATTTCTTTGATTTGACTTGCTCTAGCATCATCCGTATGTGTGTATCTTTTTTTCAGCGCTATCTATCTTAGTCGTGCATATTAAATTGAATATGCCAATCAATTTTATAGCCAAAATGTCTGTCTGTCTATCACTGTGTGTTCTTTAAGCAATGAATGACCTGAGGTCTCTGCCTCATTTACTCCTTTTACTCCTTTTCATTTTCATTTATACGTATATTATCGTATAATACCAATATCGGCTACAAGAATACCACTTATATTTGTATATATGTAAGTATATGTAAATTCAGTCGTACATTGACTCCGACTTCGTACCCCAGACGCTTACTGCTTGCCACCGTATCAATAACAAAGTTTTGACAGCTATCAAAATTACTTGTACGGATTACTTGCGCATCAGGCTTTTGTGTTTCCATTTTTTGGTTTAAAGTACGTCAACAGTTCATATTTGTAATATGTGTGTTGTGTATAAAAGAGTCTGATGAACTGATTTCTTTTTCGATTGCATTAAAAAAAAAAAAGTTTTTTTTCCTATAATTTTTAGTGTTCTGAAATTTTTTGGCCATTGAAATTAGTAGAGATTTCATTACCATTACCCCTTTTTGGCTAAGTAAACCTTTGGTTTAAAAAGCATACGAAATTTCTCATTTAAATGCACCTCGTTTGAGATTTTTTCTCTAGGCTGGCAAAATTGTTAGGTACAACTGCCCGAATGTCTGTCAGATGGTTCGTGCGCAATAACTTGCTAAACAAGTCTGAGAGCTTTAAGTTTATTTTTTGCGAAGTTTCCCTGATAAGTGTTTTCAATAAAATTTCATGTAATGAAAGCGTATGGGGATTCGATAATATATTAAACACAGGCATGTGAGTGGTACAAAGACTGTTTTGCCTCGTTCAGGTCGCTCACCCAACTCTTTAACTGACAATACCGTCAAAAAATATGAAAAATATGACGAGTTGCAGCGCAATGTGTGCCGCAAGAATGCTAACTTTCTTGCAGAAATTCATATCTTCTACGCCTTGTACGACTTACATTAATTTCATCCGCAAGCTCCCTATTCACCTGACATGGAACCGTGTGAATTTTTCTGGTTCCCACGACTTAAGTTACTATTCTGGGGAAACCATTTTTGGGACCATTGAGGCGATAAAAAGAAAACTCAGGAAGGAAGCTAAAGTCAAATCCAAAATCTTATGAAGCAAGAAACGTTTTATTATCTGTATTGCAATAAATGGAGATTAAATAATAATTTCGACCAGAAGATAAATTATATTGTGCTCAGACAAAATTATTTGTGCTCAGCTATCAGGTCAAATGTTTGAATCTCTGCGTATAAGCCCGGAAAAAAATAACATAAATTGCTAGCATACGAAAAACTTTGAAAATGGTTGCGTATTTCTTTAACATACTTTTCCTTTATAAAATCGAAGATCGGCCTAAAGTTCCTCACCTTTTCTATTTTGGAAGTCTTCGGTGATTTGCGTAAATCATACCTGATACGGCGAATCAAATTCCACCACGACAATGCGATCTCTCACACAGTGCGAGAAGGATACGATTAGTTTGTAACGTATTAAAAGGGATGTTGTGAACCGTAGAAAGTATACATATACAGCGGTCGGTGCTCGAAGTGTTACCAATTAAAAACGCTATATTTTCATCAAATTTTATATTTTTTAATTAAAAACTTCAATATATCGTAAAAACATTTCAAATTTTAAGATGCAGCGACCTTTAGCGCGCATAATAGCATCGAGTTTCTCCGGGAAGGCTTCGCACGCTGCACGAATGTGCTACAACGGTATCTTGTCCCATTATCGGCAATGATCAATCTGTAAGGCGTTACCGTCTAATATATTTTAGTTGATACTTTGGCCTCCAGAATGGACCATATGGAAAAATCCAATGGGTTTAAGTCTGTGGAACATGGTGGCCATTGTTGGGAAGAAATGAAGCAGGGTACGTTATCTTGTAAAAAACGGTTGGTTTCTCTGACTTTATGGTATGCTGCCGAGTCTTGTTGAAACATCCAATGGATGTTAAATTTTGTTGTATTTTGTAGGGCTTCAATCGTAGTAGTTGAGTTTGTCGTGGATTGCGTTGAATTCTGGCCTTCACCTTTCTAACCATTTCGGCCGATGTTGCTGTTTTTGGATGTCCACCACCATGGCGTTTTTTTGATGCTACCAGTATCATTTTGACGTGTAGTGGTCCGATACATAAACATTTTGTTCACACCTAAATGACGTAGCTCATTAACAATGGCTGGTTGTGATTTTGCAGCCGAATACAATGCAATAACACTGTTGCGTTTGAATTCCATTTCGATAAATTCTTTTAATTGCCACGTAAAACGATGTACTTCCGTAGAGTTCTAAACAACATACAGACTGACGCTTGAGAAAATAAGAGCGCGCTGTCATTAGCAGTTTAATTGCTACAGCAGAGTGATGTTGGCCACACTTCGAGCGCCGACCCCTGTATATAAATTCTAAACGATTCTTAGGCGAAAATTTGCATAAATATGTATGTATATAGAAAAACTATGTGCTAATCTGTAGCAGTTTGTAATGGAAGAAAGTTAAAAAATCATACACCAAATTTCAAAACTATACCTTTAAAAAAGTACTTACAAAAAGTATGGTGGGTGTGGCATCTCTAGTTCTTTTAGTTCCTGAGATCTGTTGCTTTATACATCCAGACGGACGGACGGACGGAAATGATTAAGTCCACTCAGTTTCCGATCCCGATCAGTAATATATATATATATATATATATATATATATATATATATATATATATATATATATATATATATATATATATATATATATATATATATATATATATATATATATATATATATATATATATATGTGCATTATAGAGTCTACCATGCCTCATTCTGCCTATGACATACATTTTTCACAAATTTACTATATTTTTGGTCCTTCAGGCCAGAATATAAACAACAATTTGAACATAACACAAAAGCGATTACCCACACTTCCTCAACTTCTTTTCCAAAACAAGTGTTACATTTGACAATAATTTGATCGCTCAATAAACCCTTAAAAAATGTTGACTAAACGAGTATCCATAATATAGGATGACAAGTGCAATATGTCCTTACGTGTTGTACCTATAGTACGGAACAAATGCTGCTGCTGAAAATTAATATTACTCATACGCTGCGTTCGTTCGATGGAAAAGATCCTTTACTCTCGACGGTTGATATATGGGCCGAAACGAAAAAACATAACACCAAATACCGCTACTTCTTCATACAATTTGTAAAAAAACACACACACACAAATATACGCCAAAACTTGTGCTCACTTTGTAAGTCTGTGTCTGTGTGCGTGTGGGCGAATGTGCATTTGCCGCCGGTGTAAGTATGTATTTGTATAGAATAATCCTATAGAATAATCCTGGCATATATAAAATGATTTTTGTCTTTTGTAGTAAGTATAAAATATATTTGCAACATATTATAAAACGCCCACGCACAAAAGCCAAACACAAAAAAAAAAAAAAATACAACCAAAAAAAATACAATACCAAATGAAGCAAGTCCTTTGCCATGTTGTTGTTGCTACCGCCGTACTCTACTCGTAGTAGTCGTAGGTGTTGTTATTGCCTGTATTTGTTTCGCCGGGCTTTTACATCTTGCTTTATTTCCGTTTGCTGCTGGCGCTCCCACTTCATTTGTATGTGCTACATGAGCTCAGCTCGTTTATCGTCATTTTTCCATTTTGCTTTTTTTTTCTTTTTTTTTGTAGGGTATTGTGTAGGTGTTCAAATATTCGATAGCTGAAATTTTCAACGCCCAACGAGTGTCGAAGTTCGTGCAACAAAGGACGTAGAGGACTAAGTTAGTGGGCTTCTGTTGCTGTTGCTTTTTTTTGCGTAAAAAATTTTTTGCAAAGCATTGAATTTCATTTCATTCACGGTTTTGTGTTCTTGTTGTTCTGCACTACACATATAGTGTAAGAAAGGGTAATATTAGTTTAGTCGAAAAGTTTGTAAGAGGTTGCAGTGAAAGATATGCCAAAAATCTTCTAATATGCAAGCTCCCTAATTCGCTCACGCAAATTTCTTTAGTTTGTTTTAGTAGGACTCAAAGACAAATTAATATTGATAGATAGATAGATAAATAGATAGATAGATAACTAGATGCATAGATATACAGAGCTAGCTGCAGGAAAGAAATTTTGATGATACATTGCTAGTAGTTTTAGACATTCTAACTATAGTGGCTTCGATTGTGCCAGAGCAAATTGTTGAGCAAGTAGCGTATTATAAATAGACTTACCAGAGACATGGATGAAATGCAGGGAATTAGCACTTAGCGCCATTTAATATTCCGTAGATTAATGTTCCATATATTAAGGCCAGTTGTCCAACACCAAGATAGGAAAAGCACTCCTCGACCCAACAATGATTTCCAGATAAAGAAATAAACATTGCATCTAAAAGAAATTGGATTAAAGATATGACTAAAAATATTATCTAGTTTCTTTAAATTATTTATAATATATGAAGGTCATTTTAACATTGTGTAATATTCTTGACATATTTTCAGGCAATGCGAAGAGAAAAACGTAACAACAATTTGTTGTTAGAAAGAAACATGTTTTAGCAGCAGATACACGTGTTTCGAACCTAGCCATGAAGTACTCATCAGTCTGCCTGCCCGACAATTTATATATCATGCTTCTCAATAAAAACGCGCTGCATATGAAAAAAAAAGTGCATTTAAATTATTCATTTGCACCATTTTCGCAAAGGGTGAGAACTTTGTTACGGTGCACAGTGGTCTGAAAACCGAATATAACTGAACAAAATTCGGAAAATCAAAGCCATTAACGCTCTAACAGGCAAGATCGTACAAATTATCGAATCAAGCTGATATATATACAGTTTTTTACAAGAATATTTTAGAAAAGAAGCTTAAGTTTTAACTTTCAGCTAAAAATGCGGTCTTCAACGACCGCCAGTTGATAAATAGATAATAAAATGAACACTCAAGACTGTTTTTGTGTAAAATCTACCACAGGTAGATATTCAATTTAATTTATTAACTGTTTTTCAAGCCTATTAAGCTAACTGACAACAGATGTATGAAAAAAAGAGTATAAAGCATATTATGTACTTTCTGAGATGCTAAATCCCATAAGCAACCTTTGTCGACTGCATCGCATAATAAACGTGTTCGGTATTGAACTTTTTGCAATGTTTGCATCACTTTTTTCTTTTTCTATTCACATGAATTCAAAACCCAGACCATCACCATTGCAAAGAACATCAACAACTTAATGAACAGCTCTTTTTGCCAACATCCAATGTTGAAGCTTGTGGTGACTGTGCTGATATTTTCCAAGCTACTGGTCGTTTTTGCTTGAAGGTAAAAAGTCCGTCAGCTATTTCAACACGGAATTGTGGAAACTGTCCTTCTTCGTACACAGCGTTCGACTCATTCGCTTTCATGCAAACGTTTGTATAATGGAAGAAGAGCCGAATCATATTTCGACTCTCAGCTCCAATGTGATATCGAGCCATAAGACTGTTTATCAGATCGAGTCCACCCATGTCAGCAATATATTTTCTAATGCTTTTCGGGCAGTTGATTTCGATGAATTTTTCTGCCTTTAAATCAGACGCTCAGCCCTTATATTGAATTAAAAAAACCAAATTTAAAAAGTCAACCTCCTAATGTAGATACCAGGCGAACACACTTGATTTTTGTTTGAAGAACTTTTTCATAGAACTTTAGTTTGCTATCCTTTTCTTTAGCATGCCTCCATGGCTCTATTTCACAACAACTTGCTGAAATCAGAACGGAAGGAACAGAGTCATTGAAGTTATCAATAGTATTAACGATGTAGCTAGAACATTGCGTATTGAAATCGAAACAAATATTCCTGCCCATTTTCGTAAGAAACATAAGCTACGAACAAATGGGATCAAGAGAGAGCATATTTTGTTCAAAAAGCCATTGGAGTCTACAAGTAGGCTGAAGCATACTTACTGAAGTAGACTCCATCTCTACCTGAACTATGAAGCTTGCACGATTGATCGATAAGAAATAAAATTCGAGTCCCATTTTCTGAAGTGATAGATCTGTTCACTCTACGCTTGCATACATTTTATTATGTTTATAAATTTGTAATTAACTCGACGAGACGTGCCGATCTAGTTATGTCCGTACATATGTTCCTACGTCTGTCTTAGAATTAAGTTTTCAGAGACAATAAGCCTTGAAGACACCTGTTTGGTATAGATTCTCTAGGTGCTGCACAATTACAAGTTTAAAAAAATATATGTATATTACTAAGTATTTATCCCAAATACTTCTTATTGCTTTGCAGTTTAACATAACTGTGAAGTGTATTAAGGCTTCGGTTTTATGGAAGTTAACATATCGCTTTGTTTTGTTGTTGTTCTTGCCGCAGGGTTTTTACTTTATTTATTTGTCTGCTTATACATTTTCACTTTGGCGCTGAGCTTTAGTTTGGCATTAGTTCTTTGATTTTGTTCTTGTTTCTTGTCCAAAATCAAATCTTTTCCTTTCACTTTCTATCTCTCAATTTATCTCTCTCTAAATCTTTATATCCTGCACTCGCTCTCTCACACACTTTCACTTGTTTCATGCTCGCTTGGTATCAAAAGTTTAGCGAATTTTATTTTTAGCCAAAGTTGAGATTTATTCTCGGTTTAGCTTATTCATCTGTTTGGTGATTTTCCCATCCATCATCATCAGAATCATCATCATCATCCCATTTTCTTCTTCGGCACTTTCACTCCTCATGGTTTTTAATTTATCTGTTTATTTGTTTTGGCTGTTTGCTTATGTATATTAGTGACCATGTGTATATGTCTGGCTGAGTTGTGTACGTGTGGGTGTGTGTGGGTGTGTGTGTGTGAGATTGCTGAAATTTTTGCTGTTTTCAATACTATAGCCCCGAAGTATGCTACATTTTTTTGCGTGTGTACCATAATATATGATTTTTGAAGTTTAATGGAGTTTATTTAAATTTAATATTTATAGAAACTGTGCCATAGGAAAAAGTAATCAAATTGTAATAATATTCCTTTAACTACTTTCAAGCTTTTATGTGTGCTCTATTTAAAAAATGTTGTGCTTGACTCTAAGTCACTGAAACAGCTTGGTCTGCTAACTATAGAAAAAGTTAGCAGACTAACATTGAAATATGGCGAAAAACATAGATGTTGAAATGCAATTTTGTAAATCTAGTTTTGTGTTCATTTTGTGATCTAATTATAATACATAAAAAAAAAACGGTCTGGTCTGCTAACTTTAGAATGAAGTTAGCAGACCAACTTTAAAATATAGAAAAACTTAAATGTTACAATACAGTTCTGTAAAGCTAGTTTTGTACACCAATTCTAAAAATGTTGTGCTGGACTCCAAATAGCAGAGACTTCTTACTGACTTTAAGTTTTCTTTTTTTTTAAGTACGATACACTAAATCGTTTCTGCTGTTTAGAGTCTAGCACAAAGCATTTAATTGGAGCTCAAAACTAGCACAAAACTAGATTGATATAATTGCCTTTTAACATTTAAGTTTTTCTATATATTTAAAAGTTAGTCTGCTAACTTCATTCTAAATTGAGCAGACTAGTTAGTTTTTTTCTTATTTAGACACGAGCTAAAAAATTTTAACTAAAACACAAAACTAGCTTTGCATTTCCATTGTTGGTTTGGTAACTTTTTCTAAAGTTAGCAAAAATTTACAAATTCACATAAATCTAGCAGAAAAATTATCAATTTTACAAGCATTTTGTTTTCCCACCATTGCTGCGCTAACTTTATTGACATTATTCTTCGGCTATTCTAGGCTCACAAATAAAGCATCCTCCAACTAAATATTTGAAAACAAAAACCAAACTTATTAATTGTAAATAAACAAAGCAAAACCACCAACAGTAAACTCACAGAAAAACCAAAAATTATTATCGTACATATATAAATAAATATTTGACTTGCTAGCATGCGCGTAAAATAATATTTACTCATGTGCGAGTACCTACGGCGATAAATTCCAAACAAAAAGAAGCGGCAACAATGCTAAGTGAAACCGTCAAATTCTTATCAAAGAGGCTCTCTTCCAAAGGCAAAAAAAAAAGAAAAATGAAGAAAAAAAAAACGAACGAATATTTCAAAGGACATTCAATCAAGAAAATGTCAAATGCAAAAATTTTCAATTTCAAAGAAATATTGTGTACTCTAGTTTCTTTGCCACAAAGATTGAAAACGACCAAAATAAAGAAAATACACACATACCCGTATATACGAGTATTTACTTATCTAGTACGACTTGATGGTATGTCTAATAAAAGTGAAAGCCTGGTGAAACAAATAAGTATATTTGAAGATGTATGAAAATGTATAGAAGTATATTGAGGTCAAATCAAGGGACATGAAGAATTTGCTTGAAAACGTAACTAAAAACGAATTATAAATATAAAATCAATTTGAAATTATTATAAAATAGCGTGACTGAGAACTTCATATCAGATTTAAAAAAAAGAAACAACTCTTTCAGAGATGTATTATTTTATTTTATAATTTGGTCGTTCCAAGTTAAGTTCGGTTGCCCTCACGGACGTTGCCCCGGAGATTGCCATTCTAGGCTTAACCAGTGTCTTAATTGGTAAATTTTTCTCGCGGTGGCGATAACTAAACACAAACCTTATTTAATGGATTGTCTTCTCACAATTTGCTCACTTCGGAGCAACCGGGGGCATATGCAACTAACAGATCCTTGTGAGCTGTTTGGGTCCTTTGCAAATTATATGTTTCTGTTTGACAATTTTCGAGTTTCGGGTTATATATAAACTTTTGAAACCTATTTTGTTTAAGTATTTTTTGAGCTTGTAATGTTTCCTGATACCATTCTTTAAATGATTTTCCGCAACAAGATGCAGTCTTTCGATCATTTCTTGCTATATGGGCCAAATAGTTTCTTACACAGTCTAATGCCTTAACAGTTTTCCCAGCATTGATATCCTACTTTTCCACCAGGATTCTAAATGTGCCTGGTCCCAGACCGCTTAATGGTTTTAGGCCAATAACTGCACTGGGTACCCTGTAAAACATTATTCTATTCAATCTTACTAGATTATTAAGTTGTTCTACTAGCTTGGAAGTCATTGAATAATAATTTAGTAGAAAATATTACACTATTTTGGTTTATATTACTACTACTTATGTTGAAAAGGGCATATCCTTCTGCCTTCTGAAAGATACTGACTAGTTTCCCTAACGGATTAAAGTAGTTCAAGCGAGATCCGAAGACCCCAGCACCTGTTCAGGTTTAATATTAAAGTTGAAGTTTATGTTCCTCCATCCTTTCTTCTCGCTGACTTCTACGGCGATGTTCTTTTGCTGTATTTTTTTTTATAATGAAAAACTTTGGTTCGCCGTTGTATCGTCCTGTTAGAACCACATGTTCTCCAGTCTCAATTCATCCAATTGAGGAAGAAAAAATTCGGGAATCATGGCTCTGTAGCGCGTTCTCAAAGAAATGATTATAGTTAAGGTTTATGTTCCTCCATCGTTTTTTCTCGCTGAATTCTATGTTAAACATGCCGTGGCTAACGCTAAGGTAGAGTAGTATCGTGCGCTGGGCATTCAATATGTTTGTGTTCCTATCTTCAACATAGTCATATCAGTCTGTAGTTGCACTTATACCTGCAATAACATTAGGGCTAGAAGCACATCCAAAGCTGTATAATAGTTGAGCATGGCTTCTGTGATACAAATAGTAGTCATTCTCTGAACATTGTTCAATGGTTTTCTGGCTGTCATTAATTTTGCTCGATCCACGTTAAAATGTTACCACTGGCCTTACACTAGTTAGTCTTAAAATCCGAGTCCTATCTAATCTCCAGTATTTATCTGAGCGTTAAGAATTTCTTAAGAAATTAGTATTGTAAGACGTTTGAATGTTACAAAAAGCATTCTCTCAACTCTAAAACAGTTGTATTAAATTTTATCTTGAATATTTTATCTCAAAACAGCTGATTGAAAGTGAAACAGCTGTTCAACAGATAAATTGCAGAAGCAAAATGAGATACAGCAAGAAAGAAAGAAAAAAGTCTAAGAAAAATAAATTAAGAACACAAAATAACATAAACAGAAATTACATTTCATTTGCTTGACCCCTGAGGTGGCATTTTCTTCTTTAATTTTCTTTTATCAAATATTCCATATGCTTTTATTATATTAGGCTATTATTTTCATTGTATTTTGTGCTCACGTAAAATCAGCTATAAACACACGGAGAGAAAGAGAGAGAGAGAGAGAGAGAGAGAGAGAGAGAGAGAGAGATAGAAAATGAAAGAAAAACTGTGATAGATGGATAGTTAGAGAGATACAGCGAAAGTAATATAATGATGTACTTGTCAATTTTATTGTTACAATTTTCAGTTAAATTTTATTTTAGCCGATATCATAAATTTTATCTTAGCCGATATCATAGCTAAGATAATATTTATCTGAATAACTCAATTTTTCTATATAACTTTTTTTTTTACAATATTTAATTTACCATATTGTGCGTTTAAACAAGAACGCACACCCACACCCACCCACACACACACACACACACACAGACCGCATGCTCACTAATACAGCGAGAACATCTGCGGTCGCATAATGCTGTTTCCACTTTTGCCCTAACTGTTCAATATACTGAAACAAAATGACATATAGAGAATTTTTTTTTTGTTGTTGTTGTATGTGAGTATTGTAATTAATATGTTAAGCAGATATTTACGCATTTACGCTTCTATAATATTTGCACACATACAAATAGCGACGAATGCGCCATAATTCTCGACGCTGTCGACTTTGATCTGTGTTTGCATTTGCCTTAATTTGGTTGTTGGTGTTGTTAATACTATGCCTTGTTAAATTGAGTTATCCTTATTGAGTTTTGCATCGCAATAATTGCGGTTGACTCTCATAAGCCGCAAATCTTTTGTGCTATTTCACTACCATATGTACATACCATATGTATACTGTAGCATATTTCAGAAAGAGGGTGTTTTAACAAGAGCTGTCATTTTGTATCGAACTCCTAATTATTTGTTCATGTAGAATATGGAAGATAACCTAAGTTTTAACACACTTCACACTTTGTAATAGAGCTATACCGTCTTGTGGGTAGATCTCGGTTATTTTGATAAATAACCGAGATAAATATATATATATATATATATATATATATATATATATATATATATATATATATATATATATATATATATATATATATATATATATATATATATATATATATATATATATATATATATATATATATTTATATATATATATACTCGTGATAAGCATGATGAGTAGATCTTGCCATATCCGTTTGTTAGTTTGTTAGTTTTTCAAAAGAAGCATCGGGGACTCCATAAATTATATATATATATATATATATATATATATATATATATATATATATATATATATATATATATATATATATATATATATATATATATATATATATATATATATATATATATATATATATATATATATATATAATTTATGGAGTCCCCGATGCTTCTTTTAAGGCGTTCAAAATATTGCGAAGAGTATAAAAATTAATTCAAACTCAGTACTTAATATTTATACCCCTTTTGTTGAACTATTAAAATCATTGTAATACAACGAAGGAAGGATCGGAGACCCTATAAAGTATATATAATCGAAAGTCGCACTTATGTTTATGGGGTTAGGAGCCAAGAAGGTGGAATAAGTGACAAAACATTTAACAAATAATAAGCCAGGCCTCTTCCGGTTCCCACTTTCGGGAAGTTTTGAAAAAGTCAGTTCGATAAAATTTTTGATTTATCACGTATGAGATGATTTGGCGAATTAAATTAATTTGCCTTGAGTAATATGCATTGCACTTAATTAATATCAAGTGAAATCAAATCATATTATCGCCCCTACGTGAAAATTGTATCATTTAATTCACTTCATTTTAGCAAAATCTTCCCGAAAATGACAACCTGATAATGATTTTTCATGTTATAAATTCTATATGAGATTAAGATAAAGGAATTTTTCGTTAATTTTTTGAAGCGAACACATCAATAAGAGAATGTTACCATCAACACTCAAAACCATCAGATTGGTCAAACGAGCCTTCTCCTGAACTCGTGCATAAACAGCTTTTAATAAGTTTTGTTTTTGAAAACAATTCTCCTCCACTGTAATCAGTCACCATCATGTACAAGTAGTCCACAACTGGGAGAAAGGCTTCTGTGAGGAATTTTAGCTCCAGGTGACAGCTGATTAGAATGGGATTTTGCATTAAAAAGTAGGCGCAGTTTTCGAATTCTCGAACTTGTATCGTACTCTTCAATTTTCTTCAATTTATAAACTAAATCTTTCGCATGCATAGACTTCATATATGTAGTGTTCAAGGTTGACACATTTATATTTGAAAAACTGGTATCGGATATTAGATGAAGTGAAAAAAAAGCTCGAATGCATCATCCAAAAAATGGACAGAAGCAGGAGATGTATAAACAGCTGTTTTTCCAACCAAATTTAAAGAATGTCCACAGCAAGGAACAAAAAGAAGTTATAAATTCAACTCGAGTATCAGTAGAATCGTATGAGTAGTATGAGTAGAATCGACTAACACTAAATACAATTTTGATTTTTAGGGTTCCGTACCAAAGGGTAAAACGGAACCCTATTACTAAGACTCCGCCATGCGTCCGTCTGTCTGTCCGCATGTCACCAGACTGTATCTCATGAACCGTGATAGTTAGACAGTTGAAATTATCACATATGGAGTATTTCTGTTGCCGCTATAACAAAAAATACTAAAAAACAGAATACAATAAATATTTAGGGGGACTCTAATACAACAAACGTGATCTTTTAGCGGATATTTCGGTCTCTCTCTCTCTCTCTCTCTCTGGCACATACCAATCAAGGTCTGTATGTGCGAGAGTGATAAATGCAATGCTACATATTTCTAGGAGCCTTCTGTATTTAGTATCTACTTTTATGCTCGAAGTAATATCAAATATTATTCGACGCTTAATCCCATGTTTATTGCATACATGCACCTCTCTTATGCTATACTAAAACCCAACTGAGTTAAATGACGAAAACTAAAACGCTGAATTTGAGAAATGTGGAAAAAGTTAAAATAATAAACCGGCCAAGTGCGAGTCGGACTCGCGCAGAAAGGGTTTCGTACTATTATCTAAAAAAAAAATCATGTCTGTTGTATGGGAGCCCCACTTAAATAATTATTTTTATAGATAATGGTACGGAACCCTTCGTGCGCGAGTCCGACTCGCACTTGGCCGGTTTATTTAATTTGAGTACAGATCTCTGATCCTTTTTCACCATGATTTCGATGAGTTTTTCGCAAACTGTAGAAGACAAATCAATGAATCAAAGCCTGAAATTGATTCGAGTATTCCAAGGTAATTTTCACTATTTGGTGAGTTCATATTTCTATTGAAACCTTTGAAACTCAGTTGAAGTACAACCAAGAATTCATATAATAACCGACAAAATGTAGAAGATATATATAATTGTACAAATTATTTATTTTTCTTCAAAATCATAATTACAACCGGATGCACGGAAGTTTTCATCATTGCTGGTGGGACGCCCAAATGGCTGTTGGCCTTCCTGAACGAACGCTCAATTACATATTACAATCAATCCCAACAGTACAAATAAAAAATATAAATCTTTCGTCAAAAAACTGATAACACAGATGGGAGTTCGAAGTACATTTTCGTTTTACCTCTGCAAGAGTTTTTTTTAGGTAATTTTACTAGCTCGTCAAATAATTTATAAATCGTTGGCCGATTTTCTTGAATTTGGGCTCGTAGGACTCGTCTTTTGGTTGGGTATTTGAAACCCGGTGCTCCGATTCAACGATCTACACCAATGTGGGCTTTCATCACTTGCTTGGGCTAGCGTGCAAAGCGATACATAAGTAAAATACTAAGTCGCACGAAGTTTCATTGAGAAAAAAGGACAGAAATTGTCGAGAATATAATAAATCATTTCATTTAAAGATGTGATCCATCTTGGGCTGTTCGTTACATCGTTTCGGCGCCTTTTGGGTGTATATTTTTCAATTTCTAATTGACGAATTTAGGAAAATAATAACTTTATTAAGAAATAAACATTGTTCTATTCTGTACTTTCCACACATTATATTTATAATTGAAACACCCTTTAACGTTACTAATTTTCTATTGCTACTAAGACACACTATGTTGCTTTATAACTATATTTACGCTTAGACTTAGTCTCTATAAAAATCTGCTTATCCATATACATTTCTTAACGTACGTGCGTGTTTGTGTGTGTGTGTGTGTAAGTGTGTATGTCTGTTTATATTTTAATGCTGCATAAATTGAAGTGCAAACAACTTGTTGATATTTTTACGCTTCAATGAACATTTTTGCTTCAGTAATGTCTTATTTCTATGTATGTATATAATGATTGCTTGTCAAAGCATTTCGCCATACGTCCTGCTTTCGTCCTTACTTGTTGTCTTGTCGGTTAGCCAACAGCTGTCGACGTGCTTTCAATGTGGTTGCATAAGTATATCCTAGTGTATGCGCGCGCGTGTGAGTGTGTGTGTATGTGTGTGTGCGCATGTTGTTTCTGCGTAGGCGAGCATATGTTCGCACATTTATAAAAGTTTTTTTTATATTTTTTTTTTTTTTCGTAACACATCTCCTGCTATCTCCTACAACACGCCATCTTGCTTTACTTCAGGCTGCCACAATTTTAATTTTCGCTTTATTTGCATGAAATATAAAAATGGTAGCAAGTTTGAAGCAAGTACTTCTGAGTAAAAAAGAAAGAAGAAACTTTTTTTTTTGTTATTTGCATAAAACTTAATAGCAGCGGAAACAGCTTCCATCTTTTTTTTTTTTTTTTTGATCCTGCAGGCACTCGTTAGGTTGCTTCTTGTGTTTTGAGTGTTCTTGTTGTTGTTTGCTGAGATTATTGTTGTTGTTGTTGTTGTTGTTGGTTTTTCTTAACTATTGCGAAAATGCGGCGCCAAAAATAGCAGCGCAGCGCCTATTTGTATGCTATTTTTAGCAAAAGGAGCCAACGACACACACACAGCCAGATACACAAATACTCATAGATACATTCATCCATTGGTTTCTCCCTATTTCCCTCTTGTAATACTACCACTACTACTTTTCTTTATCTAGCTATCTCACTGTCTGTGTATTTGTATGCGTGTGCACATAGCCTTGAATATAAAACAAGCTAGCTAGAAACGTCCTTGCTAACACTTGTACCTACCAATCTTGTTGTTGTTCTACAGCAGCTCTTGAAGTTTTTCTCTTTTTCGCTGCCAACAAGTTCTATGGCTTTTTCCCACAAACTTTCTCAACCCATTTTTTTTTTTTTTTTTTTTTTTGGCTTTAAGTACATACATTCCTAGGATGCCTGCTTCTAGTACAACTTGTGGTTGTGCTGAGCTTAGTGCTGATGTACGAGTATCTATAAGGATAATATGCGTGTCTATGTCTATGTACTTAGCTTATTTAACGCCTACGCAGTACAGACAGAACTTATAACATTTTTATGTTTTGTTTTACATTTTCTCTGATATTCATGCACTTCACATTAAGTGTGAATGGCATAGTTATTTTTACACATAACAAGACGTGGGTGACTGTCTTAAATAAATTTTTGTTCAACTCAACAGCCTTATACTCGTATGTATGCCCATTATTATAGCGCTTACAGTACAGTCCGTACATGCATCGAAACCATGGTGACGAACAAATATTCTGCTAGCATTTATAGAAAATTTAAATACATCCAAAACGATGACGAAGCGTTGAAGGAAAAGAGTCTTGTCAAAGTTCTACGCAATCGTAGATTGCAATGCTTACAAATTACACAGTTAATCCGATTTGACGTGAAACATCATTTTTGCATAATAATATTTAATATGTACAACAATTTATCGAAAATCCGTCTACAAATTGATAAGTTAAGCGCAAAAGTGAAACATAGAACACCAAAAAAGTCAATCAGTTGTTTCATTTTTGCTAAGCGTGTCAATTACTCTGTTTAGTATTTGGCAACGCTGCGTATAGGATCCGATACCATAGGTTCTCTTCTACATTCCCTCTATTAGTTCTTCTCTAGTAAAACACAGTTCGTTTGTAATAAAATTGTCGATACAAATTCAACCTTCGTATTAGATAGTTCTCGAATATTATCTAAAAATGTTCTCCTAAATAGATCAAGGTCCTTCATATTGCGTAAATGCTTAAATGCTTTTTTCTCTGCGGCATGTCCATAAATTCTTTCATAACTCCTTCAGAATAAAGATTTCTGACCTTAAGTTATGGTTATTTAGTTTCAAAGTTTACTTCTATCTATTTTACACTATCAATTATTCACATAGCGCATCGTATTTTAGGTGATTTTGTGCAAGCATATAGCATTAAATATTCCTACCGTGTCAGTGCTTCTCTCCCTGGCTAGCTATTAGCTTTTCCACAAAACTATTCGAAAATTCGACTCCCAGGAACCCATATGTGGTGGATTCTGTAGTTCTCCGCATGGCCGTTAGAGGGAGTAAATAATAAAATTGTATTAGTTCTACCATACGCCACCTAGATGGCGCCAATCTTGAAAAGTATGTAAATAGGAGATAAATAGTTTCATTATGCGCGAGGTAGGCGTGGCATACAAAATTTCTTCTAATCTTGAACTGCATATGCAATAGGCGAAACTAAAAAATGAAGTTTGGAATATCTATCATTTAGAGACTTTGAGAACTAGTTGTTCAAACATACGAAGCACGGACCAAAAACATAAGATTTCGCCATGTTTTCTAGTGAATGGGCTCTGGAAAAGCTCTCTTTTTACCACTGAATCAAAAATATACCCAAAACACACCATTTTGAAAGTTTAGATGCTTTCAACTTCATAGCTTGGATATCGTTTTGGATAAAATATGGTTTATGGTGTCTCTGATGCCTCCCTTTGGTTCTTATTAATATACTATTCTCACTATATGTAAAAAGTATTGATAAAAAAATCTCCTTGGACCTGCTAAAAATCATATCTAAAGGGTTGCTAGCTTACTACTGTGTCACTACTGGTCGAAACGCTGTCATTCTTCGACGTTTGTATACTTTCATAGTCATTATTTTACCATTTTTACATTTACGTTCGTTGATTGGGCTCTTGAGTATTTGGAATCGTATAATTTTGATATAGAAATCTTCAGTGATGAAGCACATTTTTGGTTAAACGACTATGTGAACAAGAAAAATTACCGTATTTGGGGAGAGAGTAATCCCCAGCAGTATCAAGTATCAAGAGTCTCTTTTGCATTCGAAGAAACCTACTGCCATACAACTTCAGAAAAGAGAATGTCCAGACGGTGAATGTCAAGGGCAAACAGTACTAGGCGCCATAGCTAACTTTTTTAGCCACAGTTTGATGTCATGGAGCAGAACGACCTGTGGTTCCCACAAGATGGCGTTATATTGGAGTTGTTGCAAAACAATTTGCCAGAACGTGTTATTTCCAGAAAGGTCAATGTAATCGCAATCAAGATCAAGATCGTAGGATTTAACGCCCTTAGACTTTTTTCTCTGGGCTACTTTCAGTCGCTGATTTATGGCAACAAACCAACAATAATTGAAGAACTGAAGAACAACATCTATCAAACCATTGGTGAGATCCAGCCCGACTTAGACAACAGAGGCAGACAAAATTGTAACACTCGGCACGATTTCTGCAAACAAGGTCATTTCAGTGATATAATTTTCAGAACATAATGGAATTGTAAGAAGTTTAATCCGCAATAAAGGTTTCTATCATATCTTATACTCAATTTTAAACTTCAGACACGCTTAATGGTAAACTCTTCATTAATCCTATTGCAAAAAATTATCGGGAATACATATTACCAACATTCTGAAGCGCATTAAATATTCGATCTAACCGCAATTTAAAATTTTCTCTTGATTGCATTTTGTTTTGCATTTCATTTTGTGGTTTTATTAGACTTGCTCATTTATTGTGTGGTTATACTTTAAAATTACTATCGTTTTTGTGCTGTTGCTCTTGTATTTTGTGGTTATTTTTCATTTTCTTTTCGAACAACTGGCTAACAAGCCATTCAATCTGACATCACTTGTAATTGACTTTTCGAAACGATTTATGTTATTGACAATTTTCGACCACCCAATCATTTTCTTTTGAAATATTACGCATTAAAAATTAATAAGAAATTTTCATTAGATACTTCAGGGCGGGCGCATACAATTCCAACGAAAAATGCAAATGATAGAACAGAATATTTTCACTTGGCTGCATGCAAACGCTTAAATTTTTTATTTATGATAATACTCGGAAAGAGGAGAATGTAATCTAATCCCTTGCGTTAGTAAAGTGGCTTTCAAAAAGCTATTTTGACTTCAATTAGTTTATAAACCATTCCTAGAAATGCTGCTTTCATAGCTGCTATAAATACGCGTAGAACTCGTATTTCACAACACGCTAAGCGGCTTTCGTAGAAATTCTGAGTACCACAACTGCTTAGCGTTCGAAATACTTTTTAGCACATTTATCTATAGAACAGACAAATACAATTACATTTAGGTTTCTTGACTAAAAAGTTACACTTCTGAAACTTTTCACTTGCCAAGGCGGCTTAAAGCCTGAGTAACTTTTCAGCGCGCGGAGCCGGAGAAAAGTGCATGCGAAATTTATTTATAAATTATATAATATCGTATATACATAGCTACTTGTATATAAAAAGTTTGTGCACAGTTTGTTTTGAGCGAGTTGTAGTCGTATTGCAATCGATTTGAAAACCGCAACAAAATAAGCAAACAATAAAGCCATAAAGTAAGAACAATAGTATCTAGTTATACCTAAGTACAAGGGGGAAACTTTATGGGTCAACACAAATAAAGTTACGTATACGAGTACACAATATGTTGCCAATGGCAAGGCAAAAAGGGTGTTGAGCGTTGGTTTCTAGGTTGCAAAGGGTGTTTTCTTTTCTACAAGTGTAGAACTTTGAATTGAAATAAAATGCTGAGATTACATAATATCAAACTGAAAATTGGCTTCATTAGAAAGTCATTTTATGAGTGTCAGTGTTTGAATATGATTTCGGACATAATACAATGTGCTTCATTACTTAAGATGATTTCTTCACCAAAACTTGCATCCAGAGCCCAATCAGCGAACGTAAATGTAAAAATGATAAAATGGTGACTTTGAAAGAACACAAACATCGAAGAATGACAGCGTTGCCACATAAAATGACAGAGCAATAATCTATCAAAGTTCAGAGAAACCCTCAGATATGAGTTTTTGCAAACTGAACATCATATAGTACAATATATTAATTTGTTTCACGAAGTCCCAAAGGGTGGCGTCAGAGACACCATTAAAACTATGAAAATTCTTGAACAGCTCCACAAGTTGAGTCGATCTTTCTATGTCTATCTATCTCTCTGTGCATAGAAAAACAAATCCCTTTCTGGGAACACACTCTGAAGCCGTCATTTGTATTGGATCTTCAAATCGGAATGACACGTCTTCATTTAACGGTAATTCAATTCAAAGTCAATATTAACGTGAAATACAAGATGGGCGGTTGTATGAACTATTGATGCATCCGGATCCTGTATCCGGATCCTTTAAAGAATCGTTAATGATGTATCCAAACTAAGCAAACGATCCGAATCCACGAATCGGAATCTGAATTTCTGAAAACAGAGCATTTGGTGTGTGAGAGAGGGTGACACTGCACGCATGCTCGATTGAAATAATTTTGAGGTGGCATGTTGTGTTATTGGAAGTGTGTATGAATGTATGCATTTGTTTTGTTGATAGCAGAAAACAAAAGTGTGGTGAATAAAGACATTCATGAGCGAACACAATTGCTCACCACAAAATATTCACCATGCGAGTAATCAAATTAAAAATTATAAAAGTGTAAATGGAATGAATGAAGAATTAGGTAGGTTTTTTTTTGCACTTCGGACTCGGATTCGTGAGAGACTACTCGAATCTTTCAGATTTGGATTCGTGGATCCGGATGCCAAAAAAAAGAGCACATCACTAGTATGAACCCGAAAACATTGAAAATGTAAACTGTGTTGACAGTATGTGCTTCTACCAAGTTAGTCACATGAACGAAATCGATTTTCATTATTAATCGAAAGGATTGCTCTTGTCAATAAAGCAATAACATTTGAAAATTCATTGACTCGGCTGTGACGAATTCTGAAAGTTCAATTTTCTAACACTTTTTCCAACAATGAGGGCCGTATCTCCGCACTGGTTCGCACAATGTTGTCTTCAAAGTCGTTCAAAGTTGCTGGTTTGTTCGGATAAACCAATGACTTCACGCGTAACAACAGGGAAAATAATCCAAAGGTGATATCGGTGACCAATTGACTGTACCATTTCGAGAAATAACGCGTTCGGCAAACAGTTCCTTCAGTAGGTCGAATGTTTGACACGCTGTATGTGATATTGAAAAAACATATCTTCAACATACATCCCATTCAATTAGGGCACGAAATAATCGCTATTCATGGCTTTAAAGCGTTCGCCATTGACAGTAGCCAATGACTCCGCCGGCCCATAGAGGTCAGTGATTTTTTGTGGTTCTAACGGAGAACTTTGAGAATCTCTCGTGAATTTTCCTCAATCGAAATGCGGCAGTTTCGCTTATTGACATGCCCATTGAGACTAAAAATGAGTCCCATCATCACTGAACAGAATATTCCGATAAACGATTGGGTTGATTGGCAACATTCACGAACTGCAGCACGATTATCGAAATAAACGTTGTTCTGACGTTAGTCTACTCATGCTTAAGTAGCAAGCCAAACTGAGCACAAATGCGTAGATCTGACCAATTTATCATAGTTTATTCTTTCTAAAAATGGAACTTCTAAAAAAAAACACACATTTTATTATAATGTAGAAGTATCTATATATGTATGCAACAAGTTGGCTTGTTTCCATTTTAGTTATTGCTATTGTATCTGTCAGAAGTTTATTGCGTTCACATTTATTAAAGTTGTCAAGTTTATTGATTACAAGTGGCGCAATGAAATGTTTGTGGCTCTAGTTTTCTATAGCCACAAAATAACGACATATGTGATTAGTAAATAATCACTATGCAAAAGTGTGTCCATATAGCAGATACTATATCCATACAATATATTGTATCTTGTATCTATCTACCTGTGTATTTATATACACATTTCAGTTTGCTTTCCATCTAATCAAAACGCAAATAGGTTATTGCTATTGTTGTATTTTATCTACTATTTTATGAGCTGACGTCAATCTATCAATATCAATATTAAAATTCAAGTTTATGATTCATAACAATTGGTTTCAAATGAATACAATATGAATAATTTGTATGTTTATGACACATTTAAGCTTTCTGTTGTTGAATTACAATGCATTGTATGTATATATGTACCTATAACATATGTCAAGTAATGCAATTTTTGTTTAAATCTGTCAGTATCACAATTGGATTATGTGGCGTATACATAATGCATTGCCGGATATTAATAGATGTATCTTACGCATACGACTTGTGTTCGTTGTTATGCATTTGAATTATAATGACTGACATTTTGATAGCAAAGCATGTACATATTTATTATAAAACAACAATCATGTATATATAGAAGTGGTTGCACTGACTTAAAGTCTTAGTTAAATTCAAATATTGAAAATTTCATAGTATTGACAAAACAAGAACACTGCAGACGAGTCGAGATACTCTGCGCCTGGTTTAGCGTCTCTATTCGAAACATATATTTGTATATCAGCTATATTCTATAGTGCGCCGATATAAATCTAAGTATGTGAGATATTTTATTATTTCATAGACGATTAATTAACAAGCAAAGCAGCAATTTTTATAGCGTAACTATTTATGTGAACCTAAAGCAGTATACATAGAAATTTGTAACCAATCGACAGATCAGTAATAAATTAGTAAAAGAATATGTAATAACTATTTGTGAATTATAAGTGCTATTAAGTTTTAAGTGAAATTAAATAAAAGCTTTTAATAACGTTAATGAGAGAGAAGGAACTGGGAGAGCACATCAGACATAGCAGCACACAATAACAGTGAACATATGCGAGTGACGTTTGCATAATGCTTTTTTCTTGCATTACATCTGCGTATTAAGTGAGATGCTTATAACAGAAAAGACTCCAGGGAGCAGCATGCGCTGTTCTTAGCTTAGCATGATCGATAGTTAGAAAAGAAAGGGAATGAACAGCAGCAAATATTACTGCTTTATATTTTTGCGATTACTTTTTAGTATGTATGTAGTATATCAACTGTGTTGAGTTTCTATATATGTATATACCTATGTATTAGTAAGAGAGCTAATTAAAAATAAGAGTTTTGTCAAATAGGTGCGCATTTTTCGGTTGTCCCATGACACCTCAAATTTTTTCATACAAAAACTCCAAAATGGGGTAGGGAGCTAGAACTTACAGTGGGTTTTCCATGTTGATTTAATACACTTTATCTGTAGAGAGAATACGAGAGTCTAAATTTCAAATTTAAAGCTTCTATCTCTTAAAGCCTCCGAGATCGCGGCTTTCATACAGATGAACGAATGGATGGATATGTCTACAACTGTTAATGATGATCCAGAATATATGTATGTATATAGCCACCTTGTGGTGTATTCTGTACCATAGCAAGATAAGCAAACTACGAAATTTTACTGAAATGTGTTGCATGGTATGTTGGCGCCCATTTTTATTCAAATTCGTAGTGAATTTCACCTAATAAGAAGAATACTTCCTTACTTATGCGACGCTACAACCATTTATTAGTTATGTACACATGCAGGTGCCGTGGTACAGTTGTTTTTAATACCAAGTTAGCAAAGATCTTCCAAGGTTTGGTTTTTCTATTGTCCTCTCGGATGTTGTCCACTGAAGTTTGTGTTCCCAATGTATTGGAGTTCCGCTGTCCAACCGAATAACATGAGCAGCCGCTGAAATTTTATGCACTGGTCTATGTCAACCTCATCGTATAGCTCATACAGCTCATGGTTCAAACGCATCCCAAAGTCACCACCAACTCTAATTGGTTGGTCAAAGGTAAAAAAATCGTGTGAAGACTTATTTTCAGGGTCCACGCCTCTGTGCTATACAGGAAAGTTATTATTAGCGTTTTATAGATTCATACTTTCGTACTACTAGGGAGAGCACTATTAAACAGTCTTTTTTACAGAACCAAAAGTGGCATCGATTAGCAAGCGTGATTATTTGCCTGATCTTTAGGCTGATGTTGAGGATGCTGGTTCTCTCCGTTCCCAGGTAGACAAAGTTTTCTATAACAGTGATGTTGGATTTCTCTAACCTCACCACCGTCGAAGATGCGACTAAGGTTTACTAGTGGACAACAAAAACTTCGTCTTATCCTCGTTCACCGCTAGGCCCATGAGACGTGACTGTTTCTCAATCTCTGAGAACGTCCTGCTAACTCGCCGATCATTTATGTCGATGGTGTCATCAGCATACTTGAGAAGCAACACTTTCTTATAGAAGATCGTGCCCGACCGTTTTACGATGGGCATCAGCGTAGAGTGTACTTAATCAGGAGAGAAAAAAAGTGGCACCATAAAACCTCACTCCGCCTAAAACGTAGTTTGGTTTCAAACGACTTGGAGAGATTATTAAATACTCTGACAACGCTTTGTCCGTGTCATAACGTCATAATACAAATACGATACCAAGTTCAGATAGGTCCGTTCTTATCGGATTGTGTGCCTTTGTTATGCTCACGAATCTTCTCCAGAAGTTGCCGTAGAGTGAAAAATTTGTCAATGGTCGACATTTTTGGTCGGAAGCTACAGCAATACGCGGGACACAATTTTATATCCGAATCAAAGGCGACTTATTCTACGGTAGTTCGCGCAGACAGCTATGGCAAACTGTTCATAATTTTGCGCAGATGTCCTAGACGCAGAGAAACTGAAAGAAAAACCACGTTCTAAGTTCTTACATATTGTCAGGAAACTTAGGTACACAAACAAAGTTTGACCAAAATTTTAAGAAGTTTATATTGTTGGCTTTGAAAGGCAAATAAACAAAGTTCATTCACGAGTTATTGTTGTACAAGTATATCTACGTGATTCTGCTTCCAACGTGGGTGTTTTCCTAGTTTTGATATAGTTTTTTCCTTTTAAAATTGAAAATTAAAACCGAAATCTAATTTATCTATTCTTATCGTTCTACTGTGTCAAAGTGTAAAATTTCACGCTCTTTCCATTTCAGATGCGAAAATTTGAGTTACGTGAGCTAGTTTTCAAGAAAAATTACGATTTACATCTCGACAAGACTTTTTTTTGCAAGCGGTTGTTTTTGTTTTTGTAATTTTCACAGCAAAAATGTAATCTTCAATTATCTAAGTTAGCATAGCGTTAAAGTAGGCATCAGTTGAGCTCAAAATCTTCTCTGATGCAACTCCGTCCATCTAAATTTTAACAGCTATGGTCTAGGGCTCACCACCCACAATCTTCTTTCACAAGTTTCTTGTGCAAAAAGTTGCCAGTCGCTGTTTTTTTCCATTTGAAGTGTCAATAGAGCAAAATTAACGTAATTGCAAGGCACGATGCTTTTAAGTATTGCGTGGTTTCTGAGTCGACATTGTTTAGGATATATTTTCCGAAGGCGTTGTAAATATCCAGCAAACAATGCTCGCTCAGTTTGACTCCATGAGCTAAATATAAAACGAACTGGAAAAGAACATTTTACAACAACAATAGATGCGATACGATTTTCCATTTGAGCAATATGTGTTGTATGAAAACTGTCTATTATCTGTTTATGCTTTGCATTTGCAATGTTATATTTATAGTACATTATGGTTACACAACTACGTTGTATCCAATTACATACGAGTTTTACGTTTCAAAGAACGTGCATGCATCCTACGTCAAACGATGTTACTGAAGTTGATGCTAATTGCTATAAATAAAGTGTTATGTACGATAATATACTACACAGCATTTTATGCACAGCACTTAAATCTATTTTTAAACAAAATGCGCACAAATTCAAATTAAATACAGACATATTCATTAAACAATTAATTAAGATGGGTAAGAGAAAATAATGAAAAGACGCCTTTTCAATTAAACGCTTCACAAAATCAAAGTGAATGTTAACTAAGGCGTTAAGTTTACGCGAAAAAGATCAACACACAACAACAATTTAAGTAAATAAGCTCACTTTAATTAAAATACGAATGCATTGATGCAAAAAAAAAAATTGAAGACAGCGAGGATAATAACAGCAGAAGAAGCACAGCAACGACAGCTAGGATAATAACGCTGCCAGCGCTACTTGACATTAAAAATGTTGCTTAGTGATGAAGTAGTAGTTAGGCTAGGATATATATTGTAATACATACGCGTATATATATAAGGGTTACCTTATACATTGTGCGCCTTGGCAAACCTAAGCTGCTAGCTGACATATCGCTGGGAAATTTTGACATTTTTTTAGCATAAATGTACGTTGAACGTTTTGATGTACGAGCACTATTTGTCGCATTGTATATCGCATAATTTGACAATCGCCCAAAACATTATGACATCGTAACGAATCATGGATCTATGTAAGCCTATGGATCCAAAACAAAACTGCAATCGACTGTATGTGTGTTCCAAGGCGCGCCAAATCCAATTAAGTTGTACGCGAACGAAGCACTTCGAAAAACTAATCATGTCATAACTCTTTATTTAGAGCAACGTAGGTAAATTCTGAATGGTACACAACCATTTGTTTGCCAGAAGTTTTCGGAGAATTAAGTAAAACCAACCGCTGAATACGCACAATATAAAAGGCAACCCTCGTATAAAATAAAAACCTAGAGATTAATCGCATGTGGGTGTTCAAGCGCATAAAACTGAATTGCAATGCTGATTATGATTAAAACCCCAGCAACAGGTTCTACAAATTCAATTTCAGTGCTAATTGGAAATTGTGGAATTACATTGAAAGATAGAAAAAGCTAATTGAATATTGTGTGGCGCAGCAGCAAGGATGCGTTGCCAAGACTTCAAATCGGATAAAGTTGTTGTCTAAAAAAAATGGGGAGAATAAAAATTAAGTGAGCAATTGAATTAGCGTTGACATTTCAAGCGTTTTACAACACATTTTCATATAGTAACTAAATTAGTGTTAGTAAATGCATAAAAGTTGCGCAAAAAAGTTTGAGTGCATGCATTGGCATGTGCAAGTACTCTTAGTTAACACTGTATGTGTAGGTAGGTACTTTCTAAGTGGCTCCTGTTGCTTCTCTAGTATCAGTGTTGGCCTTTTGGCTTTTTTGACACCGTTTTTTTTTTTTTCGTTTTAATTTTTACTTTGTGTAAACTTTGTCCTTTTTGTGACGACGCAGCGAGGCGAGAAAGAGCAGCAAGTACGCTCTGGACGTATCCTTTTCGGTAAACTCAATTAAATGTTAAAAGGCGCTTAAAAGCATCCGGCAGCTACAGCAACAACAACAAGAACAATGAAAGTGACAACGCCAACTTGCTTGTTGCAACATCAACAAAGACTTCATAGCCTTCCTGCCTGCCTGGCATACTGGTATCCTGCGACAATAGCCAATAATGAAAGCGGATACAATGACGACGACAATGTGGGAAATGGCTATACTGGCTTTTCTCGTCTTTCGACACTGCTCTGGATGATGGTGATGATGATAATGTTAATGATGACTTTCTTGAGCATGATGCTGCTCTGCATTTTGGTCCTTCCATTATTTCTATTGTTGTTATTGTTGTTGTTTCTGTAGTAGTTTGCAACTAAAATTAACAGCAGGAAATCAATTTCCGCTCATTTTTCAAGCTTGTCGAAATAGGTTTTCATTTTTTTTTTCTTTTTTTCGATGTCATTATGAGTACCTTTGAGTATGTAAATACAAAACGCAGCAAATTATTATTATTATTAGTATGATTACTAGTTCGCCTATTTATGTTCATTATACAATATTGAATATTGCGCAGTTTTGAATAGAGCTGAAAGTACAATCCATTATTATCCGCAGCTTATACTACTTGTATAAGTTTATGAAATGAATGCAATGAATACCACGCTAATTAGCTATGAATGTGTCGCAGTACTGCTATAGCTTTTGTATAATGATGGAAAGAGTGCAGACGTCTGCGTGCGTAGGAGCAACGAGTCTCATGACAACGTATGCCACAGATGTCATGCTACCAAAACGAGCTACATGGCAAAAAGGAGGCAGCAGACTTAGAACAGCAGACAAGTTGTAAAGCAGAGACTTAGCAACATTCTGTCAACTTAGCTAGGAGCCGACTCTGACCTCTTAAATCCTAACTGCTGCTCTGCAAAATCTTTCCAAGTTATCATTACATCAAGAATAGATAGCTAGCAGAATTTATATCTTGAAAAAATAGTACCACACTAACTATACAAGTCGCTCTAAAGTGGTATATGGACGGTACAGTGTTCACAGTGAACTCCAATACCATAAGGTATCCTACAGGTATACTATGGTGCGCGCTAGATGCGATACGATAATACAGCGCTATATCGCGCTGCAAACTACTGCTTGTACTTTCTTATATGATCGCTCAAATAATGTCAGAATGCAAAAGAACTGGAAAGGTAGTGCTATAACCGAGTTATGTATTATTTGTATTTGAGCCAATTTGTATTGTATGTGGTGAGTTTACAGAGATTTTTTCTACTTTGAAGGTACACCGGTTGGATACAGACTATAAAACAATGATCCTATAAGTGATTTTGCATATATTAGTGCTCTTAAGACTTTTCCTGTCTATGAGGTCTGTGATTTTCAAAACAATTTTAAAACCTTATAATCATCTTGAACAAAATATAAGCAAAGCATTTACCTAAGGAAATATGTTTAACTTCTTAATACGTTTAAGTTACTATTGCTGAAAATTATACCATTTAACACTGAGTAAATAATTTAATCACTGACTGACTACTCGAATCTCTGAGTAATGAACTCTGAACTCATGCACTATGACCCGTATATTTTATTAACAACCAACCAAAAAATATATGTAAGTATTTATATTTAGCACTTCAAAGCCTTAAGAGCAAGAAACCACAAATCTGTTTGCCATAAATCAAATCGCAAATAAAATTATCTTTCAAACTTGTGCGCAATGATTTAATTCAATTAACGTCGCCATTTTGTTCATTTGCTTCTGCAAAGTAGAAAATTAAATTTTATCGCGGCTTTTAGACTGAGTAAATGAAAAACGAGAGAAAAATTAACTTAGTTAGAGACGAGGCTTTTATACGCTTTAAAATTATTCCTTTACTCAAGAGTATTATGGGTTTAAGCTACTAGTGTATAGAAGCTTTAATTTAGAAGCATTAATTTAAGAAATATATTGCAACTACATTTTAAAAGACAGCCTTTATAAATACTATGAATTATATTCCTTAGAATAATCGACAATAAACTTCTATTCCGATACAAAAACGTTGCTGACTATAGTTGGCATTAAAATTCAATTTAGGCAATTGGTTAGAAACTAGTTCCATATGCAACTTGTTTACTTCCAAGGCTGAAATCGTTGCTGGCCTGTCCGCATAGACCAACGATTTCAAGTATCACAACAGAAAGTTGTCCAGCGATGTCAGATCAAACGATATTGTAGCCCAGACAACGGAGTTCGTTTCTGGAGATCATGTTGTCGTCAAACACTTTACACAATAAATCAATGGTTGCTTCAGTAGTATGGCATGTTGTGCCATCCTGTTGAAACCAGACCATGTAAACACACTTTTAAAAACAAACGAACGTTCAATATGGCTTGCTACTGTATGGTATTTTCTTTGTTTTTGATGAAATATGTCCCAATGATGCCATCAGCCAACAAAACGCACCAAACAGTGCATTTTGCGGGGTATGTCGGTAGCTATTGGATCACCATTCGATTTTCGTCGCTCCTAAAGCTTTCTTATTGCCAAAGCCTCAATTGATCGATTATGTAGACCGTAAAATTGAAGAAGCGCTCTGTGCACTGATTTTGTAAATAATTTTCCGTAGTTTAATAGAACAAATTTTTTCTTGTTGGGTGTGTGCGTGTGAATACGGAAACTAGTTCCATAGTTTTCAGAGAATCTTTCTAAAGCCCGGTATGGACACTTTCTGATGCCTTCATTTATTTATGATCTCCGTCAGCTATTTGAAAATGGTACTAAAACAATGATAAAAAAAAGCACACGTACATGTTGATGTACAAGAATTCACACTCACTCCCTTTTTTTTTTGATTTTCTCGCTCACAATTTGTTAAGCGCCAGCATAGAAATAAAAGTGCACAGAGATGACAAGAAATAAAAAGAAATCAACAACCAACAAGGAAACAAACGACACGCTCTGATCAACATATTACACCAGCAAAATATAAAACTCTTTTATTCGTCGCAGAGACGACAAGAATGAAAGAGAAATCAACAACCAACAAGGAAACAAACGATACAGAGCGATCAAAATATTACACCAACAAAGCTTAAAGCTCTTTTATTTGTATCGAAATGAACTAAACGTACTTTAATCAATAAACTAGTACAGAAGTTAAATAATAATGCTCGACCGGTGGAACTACTTCGAATTCACTCAAAATGCCTTTTACTGAAATTGTATTTTCTAATTGTTTAATGGCCAAAAGGTCGGAAGTAGTCTAAATTACTTAGCAGCAAATACTTTGCACCAACTACCATGCAATATTAGCTAGGCTACGGCTACTACAGAAACCTATATAAATAAATAATTTTATTCCCATCCATTCGATGACTTACGGTGCTATTAAAATTTTTTCAAAATTCCAAAAATATTCAATAACGTTATAATTAAATAAGTTTCAAGTTTACTTTTTTAGACACAAAATGCTTGCGTGTGGCATTGCGTTGCGTAATAAAATGAAATATATTTCCAAGAACAATTAAAAGTTCATGAACTTGAACGTGAATTTAATTACAAATTGTTTTGAATATACTGTACAGTATACAATACAAGTACATAAGTACTTGTTTATAGCGTCAGAGCCGTAAAGGCATTATAGCCACATACCAACATGCCAAACTCACCCACCAATACCAGTTGTACCAGTCAAGTTAATCATATTTTAATAACAATATTGCTATACATAAACGAGCTGCATGCGTAGTAGACATGCAGAGCAGAAGTATTTTGTTAGAACTAGAAAATTTTGTTAGTACCACCCACTACCAAATAACTATGTACCTCCGTATGTATTGTACTACGTAGACGCTACTTTGGTCTTAGCTTTTGCCAAACAATTTCCGCGGATAATCAAATTTTTATGACAATTGATTTTTCGGGCTACGCACTTCTTTTGTTATACCCTGTAAACATGGGGCACAAGGGTATATTAAGTTTGTGGAAATGTATGTAGCAGCCAAATGTTGCTTAGCAAAACTCATAAAGTAACGATATATATTGTTCATCAGCATCAATAGTCGATCTAAAAATAACAGAACTTTTAATTTCAATTATAGAACACGTAGCGCCATCTATTAAATGTTAGCAGTGTTAGAAAGGTACATTTTTCTTCTTTCGAAAGCAGCTAAGCTCATGCTAAATATAAAATTTTGTTTCCTACTCGGTAAAAAAAATGCTGAGACTTACGAATTGTTAAAAAAATAGTTTATGATGACGATTGTATGAGTCGTATTCAAGTTTACACGTGATTTACACGATTTACACGTGAAATATTCGCTATGGATGCAAATTTCACTGTGAGAATGCTGGCAGAAGAATTAAATTCATCTTACTGTACAATCTACAAAATATTAACTGAAGATTTGGGTAAAAGAAAGGTGTGTGCACGTTTTGTTCCACATCAGTTTAGAGCATTGCAAAGACAAAATCCAATCATCGACCCATTTTTTGCATTGTGCACATGAAGTGAACTTCTGCTGGGTCACTTTGTCGTGCCTTTCTTCGTATTCCGGCCGTTTTTGCTTCAATTCGCGGCTCAAATGCATAAGTTGAGTCCGATAGCATTCCCCCGTGATCGTTTCATTCGGTTTGAGCAGCACGTAGTAGATCACGCCGCGCTGGTCCCACCAAATACAGAGCATAAGCTTCATACCATGAATATTCGACTTTGCGAAGGATGTTGATGACTGTCCGGGCAAAACCCATGGCTTGGTGTTGTCGTAATGGATCCACTTTTCATCGCCAGTCACAATGTGATGCAAAAAACCCATTCCTTTTTGGCGTTCGATGAGTTGTTCACAAGCTAAAAATTGCTTTTGACGTTACGTGGCTTCAACTCATATGGCACCAAGTTTCCTCGCTTTTGAATCAATATCGTGGTTTTTAGACGTTGGTCATCTACTCCCAATGTTTCTGAAAACTCCTGAAGAGTTTTGCATTGGTCCACATGGAGCAGTGATTCCAATTCTTCGACTTTAAACTTTTTGGATTGACCCGGCCGTTCCTAATCTTCGAGCTCAATATCACCACGTTTAAAGCGACCAAACCACCTCCGACATGATAGCGTTCAATATTCAAGTAATCTGTTTGTATTAGGGTATGCCAGTTTTTGACACTCAACAATTATATTTGATAGTACAAAACTGGTACTGATGCTGGAATCGTGTCAATACTTGAACTTGTAATAAAATTAAGTGCGTAGACTTTAGACATCAAAGAATGTAGACACCTAATATTAGGTAGCTACTTTCACTTTGCGAAATTGATTTTCAGTCAGATTCTGATTCTATTAAAATAAGATGATTTAGACAGACAGACTTGCGGACGGACGGTCCGACGGCACGAACCACCCCACGCACTGTGGTTCCAAATCCAAAAAAATTTGGCCATAATTCGAAAAAAAAAAAAAGTTGACCGATGGACATTTTTTGAATGAGATTGGTTTAAAAAAGGTTTTGCAATTAATAATCCGTTGCTAAAATGTTGCTATAATTCCCGTCAGCTTTATAAATTTAATGCAAAATACGCCTGTTTGTCTCTCTAATTTTTTGTGTACCCGAAATGGTGAACAAATTGTGGAAAATGTTATTCAATCTGATTGAAAATCTATATTTATGAGTTTTAAAGGTCGCTGATTACGATACTGAACTCAGAATTAACGATTCTGGAATTAATATCATACTTTGCAACCTTAAAAAATATTACTGAGTAATTACGCGTATTACTCAGTATGACTATTGAAAAGTATTCCTAAAATTTATATACAATATATGGTGGATATTATATGCAACATTTTGAATATTGCAAGTCCAAATTTAGTATCGTAATCAGCGACTTCAAAAACTACTAAATACCGAGTTCCAAAGAGATTGTGCGACTTTTTCCAAATTTGATCCACCAGTTTGGGTCCACCATTTCGTTATCGAAAAATTTTGTATTTCTTTTTCAATATATACTTTTTCTTCCATCGTGAGTAAAATTTATTGTTTGTTTTTGCTCTATTTACGTCTCCTACGTAGCCGCGTGAGTACCCTTACTTTAGAAAAGTTGTTTAAATATAAATCTCATTTACAATAATTAATATTTATGGATAAAAAATTGTACTACAAAACCATATACCACTAATAATCTTCAAAAGACTCTAAAACTAACTACTCACGTACATTATTCTCTGCTCTTTTTTCTTATAGTTAAGCGCTCCTCGAACAGCAACAAGGAAAGCATTTACGGCAGCAATGATATCAGCAGCTCCTCCTCCATGGCTACATCAACATCTTCGCCCGCTGGCAACAGTGGTCTAGACAAGAAATCCAGTCCTGAAATTGTGCCCGCCTCATTCAGTAATCAACCACCAGCACGTAGCGCAAGCAGCTCCGGTAACTCTAACCAACCGCTCTATGCGCTACCCTCGAACAGCGAGATTATGGCTGCAGTAGAGGCAGCAGCTGCCAATCAGCAGCAACAACAATACTATGGCGGAGACGATGAAGCTGCAGAAACGCTGCCCACTTCAGCCATGCACAAGCGTGGCATTAGTGCACAGCAATATCTCTATGATGCAGCACTAAATGGTGGACCATATGTGAGCGGTTCACCGAATCTCGACTACTATGGCAATGCGCTCTATGGACAGAATATTGGCGGCTATACTGCAGATGTGCCCAATGGTGTTTGGACAGATGAGATTGAACCGGCAGCGGTGGGAACTTATGCAGATTTACAGGAACTGGATGATTATGTGCCAGTGCAGCGTGGTAAATTAAAAATTTTATTATTATTATTATTTTTTTTTTTCATTAAATATTTGGTTATGGTTCTTTCAAGTATCCGCAAACAATCGCAACAAGGCATACGATAATCTACAGAATCTACTCAATACCGAAGCCTATTTGGAGACTGTACCACTGTCTGTGCCACTACAGTATTCGACACGCAATTATGGTGTCTATGATGCTGATCGCAATAAGCGCGGTGGATATTATAATCCCAATGGATCCAACAAGTTCAACAAATATGGCGAGATTCGGTAAGTTTGGTATATTATCTATCATTTCGACAGCATTAATTGTTATGCAATCATGTCTCTTTTTTGATACTTTGCGCTTTGATAATGAACAATTTAAAAGGCAGTAGAGATAATTAAGTGTTTTATACATTATTCTGCTCATGTACTGGTTATTCGTCTGTCCGTCCATCCATCCGTCCATTGTTAACCCAAACTGACAATATATTTGCATAAGAAATCAATTTAAGCCAAGTGTTGTTGTTGTTGTTGTAGTTCATATACCATACACAGCAGCTGCTCCCCTGCACTCTTTGCTTTTTAGTCGTCTGTAAATATTCTGTCACAACTGTGTAAGCCGCTGTCAAAGTCTGTCATTGGCGATGAAGTAACGCCTACACACGCGCCCATAAATACAACACCCACGCGTATTTTCCTCATTTTTTTTTTTTGTTAACGACAACGTCAGCGACTGTGAATGTCCTCGATTCATGCTCTAGAAAATCCTTACACTGAGTGAACTCAGTAAGAAAAGTAGAATAAATGCAGAAATTTGCCAGCTTTACTTTTTTCTTCTGTGTAATTTTTGTCTTTTGTCCTTTATACTTATTTATCAAATATACACTTAACGAGTGTTTGCCTTTTGGCCAACAACAAATAATACGGGCACACACACATACACACAGTTACCAAGCCTCAAAAAAGAAAATATATATATAAGTAATAATAATACGCAAAGGATTCGCTTGTTCATTCAGTGTTTCATTTCTTTAGAATTGAGGTCATGTCCTTATCAGCAAGCATTTCTATAGAACTACAAAGAAACACTCCGAACTTCAGACACAGCAGAAGCAGCTAAGATTTTTTTTTTTTTTGAAATTCTTTCTTTTTTTTCTTTTTATTTAGCTTACTCGAAAAAAAACGAAGTGAAATTGACACTTTTGATCAAATTCAGCAGAAATTTTGTCAGTTTAATTTTAGCAGAGAAACGTTTAGATGTGTTGATCTATTTTTATTGTATATTCTTTCAAATTCGCAATAAATATTTAAAGTCTTTCAGGTATTCATATTATCGAAGAAGAAAAATCTCGCTGATTCAAAGATTTGTGTCGCAAAGAGAGTGTAACGCGTGTTTTTTAATATGGCTACACTCAAATAGTGTATCGTTTATCGAAAAGCCGATTGCATATATACATAATTATATGACATGAATGGTGACAAATTATTTTGAGCATATAGCATGTTAGGAACCTATGTGTCCAATTTTCTACAACTTTTTCAATCATTTGAGGACGTAGCTCACGAATAGTGCGCTCAATATTGGCTTCCAATATCCACACGGTCTGTCGTCAAACTCTTCCTTCAATAAGTCTATGGATGCACCAAAAGTATGACATGTGAAACCAAAGGCCTTCCAGACTACGGGTATTATTATTATTGTAGAACATAATTTAAAACTGCGACCTAGAAAGATCTATTGTTTTGTCCTTCTTACTAAGATGTCCTGCTATAGTCCAACTTGTTGAATAAACCTTAGTATTTAACACCGCCTGACTGTCTGATAGAATAGCAATCTCACAATTCCGAAAGTCTCTATCTAAATTGCATTGTCCACATCTAATTATACCGCACAGTTCAGCTTGAAATATTCTTGTATATCTGCCCAAGGACTCCCAGTGGTTTAATCTGGGGCCGACGACTCCTAGACCAATTCCTTCTGTCGTCAAAGATCCATGTGTGGTTATTCTGCATATGACTTTTCGAACGTCCAAGTCTTTTTAACGCATCATTTGATAGTGAAGTTCCGATTGAAGACATTCCTACTTTGACATCTCGTCCCTTGGCATGGACAATAGTGTTTCTCCCTGTGTCCATGTAGAGAGACTTTGGGCACTGCGCATTGCGCCAGTGATGCATATACATGCTAGTCATTGTAGGGAGTTAAATTTCTTCGTGACTGCGACTTGTTTCGCCCTCTAACACATTATCTACCACATTATATAACCAGAGCATGATTTTCGTATTGCATCGGGTATGTTTACGTACTTTTCGAAACAAAAAATAGTTCAACATAACTCTATATCAGACGCAAGTATGGCGCGATGATGCCACCAGCCTACAAACACCACCAAACCTTGAGTTTTTGAGGTGTGTCAGTAGCTGATGGAACACCATTTGATTTTTTTCTGCTCCAAATGTCGAAATTTCGCTTATTGATAAAGCCACTGAGTCAGAAGAGAGCCTCATCGCAGAAAAAAAAAGTCGTCGAAAACTGGACTTCCAGAATGCAGTTTCTAACATGCTCCCGTAGTGGCCATATGCTCGAAATAATTTTTTGTCATTAATGCTATTGACTGATATATTCTCCAACTTAAAGCTTCTATCTGACAATGGAGACAAATTTTGATCAATTATCAGTGCTCTGCGATGCCTGATTTCTCTAATGAAAGTGAGTTATCACTGAGCATTAGCTTAGGTTATGTATGACGTTGGAATACCATACTTTCTTCTCCTTTTACGTCCCATGCGTGAACCAATTTGTCTGTACCAGAAACTTCGACATATACTTAATCTTTTTTACAGATATCTCTATAAGATTATCTAAGAATGGACTCCCAAGTAGAGCTGGTGTGTTCCTATAATGGGCTGGGCACTGCCATAACAAATGCTCAACCATTTTCTCCTCTTCGGCATTCTCACAAGTTCTGCAGAAATCTTAGGTGTTAACCACTAGCCTAGTGGCGTGTTTTCCCACAATAAAGATGTATGATTTTTTCTGGCGTAGCGTTGCTATTGTTCAATTATCGGTGTTGATCGGGTAGTGTAAAGAATTATCAAACCCCAGGTTCAGGGAAAAGATATTTCCTCCCACTCGCTCGTCGCGCTTTGAGCCGTCAGTGAAGATATTGATGCCACTCTATTTATGATGCAGTAAGTTCTCCCATTATGATCTAGTGGGATAGCGAGATTATATTTTTTATCCAATGTCTCTCTCTCTCTCTCCATCTCTCTCTTTCTTAAATTGATATCAAGAGGTAACATGTGAAATAGGACGTTTAGTGCTTCTGTCGGTGTGTTCTGTAAAGCTTTACTGATGCACAGCTCTGCACTTCTTTATACCCAATGATGTTGCTTAAGTGCAGAAAGAATATCTAGTGCCGGCCGCTTACACATACACTGTCGATTAGAATTGGCCGTGTATAGCGAATGAGTAAAATTATGGGATAATGCCAATCTTCGCCCGATGGGCCTTTTATACGCGAAGAGTGTTGTGTGAAGCTTTTCTATTCGCTGTCTAGTATTGTCATTCCTATTTAGCTTTCTATTCAGAATCACATCCAAAAATGTACATTGCACTATTACTGAATAAGAGACTTATAGACTGCGATGTCTTTCAACGCAGACGCAACTCTCCCGGACTCAACTGGTCGATGGTATGGTCTGTCCATCCGTCCGTTCGTCCGTCTGTCAGATAATATGAAACAACAGATCGCAGAGACTATAAAAGCTAGAGACACCAAATTTAATAGATCATTTTCTTAGTCCGTTGGTGAAAAATTCCATGACACTCAGACCACCGGAAGAGGAGTTGTTGCGTCTGAAATGACAGTGCCAATATCAAGTTTAGTTTTAAACTTGTTAAAACTATTAAGTTTATGGTGATGATTATTAATTATTCTGTGGCAAAGTTCATGTATATGCGGTTTAAATTCATGAAATTTGAATTGACAATTCAATTTATCGCATTTTGACCGAACATTTGGGCTACCAAAAAGTGTATGCACGCACATTGGTACCGTGCGACTTTTATCTTTTCGGAAAAATGCATTTGTCTATGGAAGAAAAGCGTTTTGTAAAACGGAGAAGCTATCCAAAGTGCTTCTTCAGATATCCTGAAGGTCCGAAGTCAATAACTTCCCTTCCAGTCGAGTAAATGTTATGAAATTTTTGACTGGAAGTTGGGAAAGTATGTAACTCTTCACATATAGCGCACTGAGTCTTATATAGATTACGCCACCAGCTGGACAAGAAGAGTTATCCTCACTCTACCAATCTATATATGTGTATCTGCTGTATATATGTGCCTTATTCCCTAAATCTTCGAAATATTGGTATAAATTCTACTAATATATAGTTGTGACTGTGTATTTGTTTGTGTGTTCAAGTAAAGCACCCAAAAGGCTGTATCGATTAGACTGCCCTCGTTCCCTTTTTATGAGAAAATATCTTTAACCTTTCTTTGAAAACTACCAGTGCGTTTACGTGATATAAAAATCATAAGCAATTAATTTCATAATTTAATGTCGCATGCCAAAATGAAACATTTAAGTAAGTAATTATCCGGGGAAATATGCTAAAAGCTTTTAGCGTGTGAAAATGGTCAAAAATGTCAAACGAAATCAATTAATTGGGCACAAACTTTGCATACATGTACAACGCGAAACAAGTAATTAATTGAATGAAACATAAAATTAAGGGTAATAAATAGCGAAAACGCGTTTAAATAAAAAAAGTATCTATAAGTTACTTAATATTTAATATACAAATGATACTTTTGGGAGTTGAAGTTTGCGCGATGAATTAGCATTGAGTGAAGCAATGTTCAATATTTTTTTAGCGAAACGGAAAAAGATCAAAGTAAACTGCAGCAGAAAAAAAAACATTTGCTCTCGATAAATTTCTTCAATTTTTTTTTGAATATTTTGCGTTCAATTGCACAAAAGCTATGAACGTTAATATATTTCAAAAGCATGCAAACGAAATCAATGAATAATTCATGCAATTTTTTAAAAGAAAATAAAGTGTAATTTAGCTAAAGTTGAATAAAAAAACAAAAAATAAAATATGCAAAAAAAAAAATTTGCTGAAAACAAGAAAAATATTGTGTGAAAATAGAATCTGCAATTCAACTCCTAGATGTTTCGAGTAAGTTTTGGTTTTCTCATAACTAATCAAGATAAGCTTGGTTCGAAGCTAAAAAACCATGTACCGTAAGGGATTCTCTCATTTGACATACGAGTATATCACGAATTTTTCTAATTGCCCGCGCATTGCTCTATCTATATCTAATGGCTGCTATTCAGTGCGCCATGAAATTCCTGAACAGATGTTAACATGTATATGGCGGCCAAATGAAAAATGTTCTATATAATCAGCTAAAGATTACAAAAAGAGTCACTAAAAACTATGGAAAAGAAAACATAGCACAGCTTGATTGAAGCCCATGGATTAAACAGATTTAAGGAGAGAAGAAAAGAAATCGACCCTTGACTCTGAACAGTATCAGTATGTGTGAATTATCTTTCGGTAGGACCCTCCAGTAAAATAAATCGTCTGGCGATACGAAACATCCATTATACATTTTTTCGTAGAAAAATCTAAAATTGAGCGGTTTGTTTGTATGTCCCTCAAATATTAACATGTCCGGGTTGTCACGAACAGACTGAGTAACACTGTCTACGTTTTCGAACGTTCTCGAAGACCTTGGACGCCCGGATTTTGATTTTTCCAGCGTTCAAACTTCTCGACCCATTTTCCAATGAGTCGAGGGCTTGGCGCATCATTTAAATGACGAACATGTCGAATACCGCAGAATTTTCTACGCGCTACAGTCGCTGAATTACCGTTTTTGTAAAACTCACGTACGCACAACGAACAGTTCGCTCCCGAGAAGCGCTCCATAGCGACTAAATTCCAAAAGCTAATATAGAGATTGACATACCGCCCGCGCCCCACGGAATAGTTGCGTTCACGCAATCAGCAAATCAAATGTGAACTTTATTTTGAGACACCCTATAAATATGCATCCGCATCTCTTTCACCACTACTTGGTTCTTATCTAGCTGCAGTGATTGTTTCAAGTCCTTCAAATTTTAATGATGCTTAGCACATGTCTTAGTCATCAAAATGGATCAAATACTGTATTTCATTGCATTAAGATCTTGTGAGTATGGAGGTGATTCTTACGATGTGATGTTTCTGACGCTATGAATTTGACTCCAACTTGCATAAAAATCAGAAGTCTTTTGCATTACATTTACATTACATTAACATTAATTAAAAAATTCAGGGAAGAAGCATGTAGTTTGACCATACTTGTAGGTACCCTTTTTGCCAATAATTTTTCGTAATCTGTAGATATCTTAGATCAGAGAAAGTTGAAGTTTCGAATGAGATAAAAATCGAGTTTTGAAAAAAAAAAGCTTGTAGGTTGAACATCCTCTAAACATAAATCACGAAAAACCACATTAAGTAATAGAAAAGAACGGTGCAGTGCTCGACTTCGAGATACTCCTGTACCTTGTCCACTGCTCTTTATTTTAATCATAGATTTGCATATGGGCTACATTCTATAGTAGGCCGGTCTGAAGCTATGTGTGATATTCTATATATTATGATTAAAGTAATGATTAAAATTTAATAAGAAATCTCAAAAATGGGGGCAGGTTTTTATGGGGCTACCCCTTATAATGGGATTGGCACGTTTTTTTAATATACTATATCTGATAAGGGAATAGGAGAGCCAAAATATGCAAACTTGAAGCCTCTAACTCCAATAGTCTCCAAGAACTCGTTGTCAAACAGACGCACATACGGACAGACGGACACATCCATGTATACTGACTCTAGAAGCCTACATTTGAATGGCAAATATTGTTGTGTTATAAATAGTGAGATCGTAGTATGCTATATGTTCTTCCTGACGCTCTAATAATCTGGTTATTCCAAGAAAAGTTTCTATGGATCGCAATACTTAGATTGTTTGCTCTATCTACATATTCAATATTCGAATCTAGAAAGGAAAGTTTTTGCAAGTGAGCTAGGTTTACAAACTTTTTCTAAATGACAATACATTTTGATTTAGCTTGTTTAAGGCGCACTCCATTTTGCTTTGCCCAGTCACATATTGTCACGAGTTCATTATTGCACACTCTATTAGCTGCAAAGTACGACTAACATGTATTTGGACATCATCAACATACATATGGACTTCACAATTAGACAAAACGGACGGTAGATCGGTAACATTTAATAGCGCAGTTGTACAGCTTATATTCTTTATAAACCCAGATTGTTAATTGTTCAGAAGCGAATTGTGAACAAGAAACTGAGTCATTTGCTTTGTCATCAATCGTTCAAAGAATTTTGATCGAACACTTAAGATTGATATTGGCCTGTTATCACTATTTGTCTTCGGTATGGGGATAACGTTAGCCGCTTTCCAATTGCCGAGAAAGGTACAAGTGGTTAGAGCAGTATTAAATATATACGTAATGTAATTGAGATATAATTGAGATCGAATGTACGTCGTCAAGACCAACAACATTCGATTTAATTTTAAGAATCGACTCTACAACATCACACTCATTCACACAGACAAAACTAAACCCATTATCACAGCTATTATAAAGCATTACAGTACTCAGTTACGAATTATTGGTAGGTATTATTACTTTATGCTGCACGAACATAGAATTGACTTCATTAACATTTATATCGCCTTTTAGGACCGGTTTCTTTTTTCCAATACAGAGACTTTTTTATTTCTTTCCATGTCTTTCTTGTCGACATTGCACCGTCAAGTTTTGAGTAGTAGTTGCTTCGCTTATAAGAGTTAATTATATTTGTTACGGACAAATACGAAGTTTTGTGGGTGTTCCAACATACATGTATGTTGAACGTAACTACATAAAATTTCAAGAAATATTCGATAAATAAATTTTAAATACATTAATTTATAATATTCATAAATACTACTTATGTGTAACGAGTAAAGCCTTGCGAAAATGTATTCGAGCAGACAAAAGGCATTTATAGACGTGTATGTTTTTGTTTGATCAAACAAACCAAGGCAAGCACTGTGCTCACATTTAAAAAAAAAGAAATGATTGCGCAGAGATCAAGTTATAACAAGTGAGAGTAAACGAGCGATATCCTGAGTGTATTCTTTAATTTTCACTTGCAGTATTTTTTCAGTACCAAAAATCAAGAATCGAAATGTTTTGAGGCATTTTCCAAACGGGTGTTTTTGACAATAAGCCAGTGACGAGTATGAATATAATAAAATGAGTCTTTATATATGAAAATATGTATGTGAAAATATGTATGAAAATATATACCTAATAATACTCTAGTATCCTCAAACGCATACCAGGCATGGAAATCTGCAACGATTCAGATTGTTTGTCCACGGAACTGCGTTTCGGCAGACGCTTCTCAGTTCTCCTTCCCAGTCGATCAGACTGGGATAAGGGCAGCTCTGGTACTGGACCATCTATGATCAATTGGTTCACTGATGGTTCACTTACCAATACAGGCACAGGTGCTGTTGTCTTCAAACCCAACACCAGGAACTCTATTTCAATGGGTGCCTGGCCCTAGGTTTTTCAATCTGAGGTCCACGCTATCGAGGTCTGCGATTTATAGCTTTTGCATAAAAGTCCTAAGGGGCCAAAATAACCATTCTTTCAGATAGCCAAGCGGCTATTAAAGCACTATCGTCTTGGAATTTCTCCACGAGACTGGTTCTTCAATGTTATGACATCCTCCTGCCACAAAGTCGCGATTTGTTGGGTACCTGGCCATAAGGGTGTCGCGGACAACGAAAGTGCTGATGAACTAGCCAGGACTGGTTCAGCAACTTTTGCGGACTTAGCTGGGCTAAATCAAAAACTTTCATAGTATATTGGTTTAAAAGCACTGCCTCCCGGTACTAGATACAATATCCTGGTCTACGGCAGGCCAAGCTACTAACCCGTCCAAAAACCAACGCACATCTCAATAAAACTGACCTCAGGTTGCTTTTGCGCTACCACACCGGCCATCATCCACTGATTTCTCACTTAAATAAACTAGGTCTCTCCTCAGAAACAGAGTGCAGACTCTGTCTAGAGAATGACGAAACTAGTTTACATCTGCTTTGCGATTGCCCGGCCTTGGCAAGGCTCAGAATTGATGAGATCAGAAACACCTCCCCTAAGCACATTTTCCGCACATTAAAGAGACGGAGAAGATTCTAGATAAATTAACTTAATCATATCCGGGCTAGGGTATGGCCCTCAGACGGTCTAGCTCTGACACTCAGTCTTAGTTAGCGTTACAGGCTGATCGAGCCTGATTCGCAGTGACCACTTGCTTGTCATGTGGCTCTGGTCCAGACACTACGTCACGCTCTAGTTATGGTTATGGGTGCAAGAAGGACTTTAATATGAAAGTATTCACAATATCTGTTACGAAAAAAAAAAAAAAAAAAAAAAATTGAAATATGAAAACTAAATATAATTTATGAAGCGAGAAATGATTTTATACACATTATTAAATCTTTAAATTTTGGCACTTTACAGCAATCATAAACGCGACAATACCAAACTGACACCCGCAGATATGTTGGCACTAGTTGCACTTGTCGAGGCAGGCGAACGAGCGCGCAAGGAAACCGATGCTGATGCCGGCTATGCATATCCTGGCGACAATTACGCACCCAAGAGCTACGCACCAAATACCGGCAGCAACACTGGCAGTGTCTACGATTATGGCGCACTCGGTGCTGGTACCGCATTGGAGGATATGGACTATAGCGGCGGTGTTGGTGCAGCGGCTGGCAATTGGCTGGATGCGCCTGCAGTTGTTGACTACTATGGAGTGCCAGTGAATGTCGAAACTGTACCCAAATATGAATTTGTGCCGCGCGAACATAAATATGGTGGAGGTGCTTCTGCTGCTGCTGCTGGTGGCAATGGAGCTAACAGCAATCGTGGTAAGTGTTGAAGATTGAAGAATGTTTAAAAATTGAAAATTTTTTAATTAAAAAAATGATTCAACATTTTCAGCTTTTGGCTCTTCAAAACGTTTCATGGTTGCAAAGAAGAAGCGCTCGGTTGCTAAATATTTGAACAATGACGAAAAATACTATTAAATGTTGAACAACTAAAAAAAAAAAAAATTGAACTCTAAAAAAAAACCCACACCATATTGAGCCCCTGAAAGAAAATTTCATTTCATTTAAATTATTTAAATTAATATAAATTTAAATATGAAAATAAAACCAAAAAAAAAAAAAAATAATAATAAAAAATAATAGAGGAACAACTTTTGTGTCAAAATTTCTTATTGGAAACTAAACTAAACAATTAAGTCAAATTGTGTGCAATTTTTGAGCGTAGCGAACAATTTTCGATTCATTTAATTAAACAAAATATTTAAAAAAAAGAAATACGAAACAATTTTAACTTATATTTGTGTAATATTATTATTATAAAAAAGTTTCAACAAAAATAATAACTATACTACATTTACATGTACATTTTGTGTATAAAGAAAATTGTGAACATAATCAAAAACTAAAAAGAAAACTTCAATGTTGATATAACCTAGAAAACAGGGTCTCTAAGATATATTGTATTGTATTTAAAAAAAATAAATAAAAGCAGAAAGATTAAACAAATTTTAATTAAAAAAAAGACGTTAGCGAAAACTTTGAAGTATTGCAAGTCTATAAAAAATAATTGAAAAACAAAAACTATGCACCAGAAAACTTAAACAAAAAATGGCATAAAACTTAAACTTGAAATAAAAAAAAAGAAGAAAAATATTTGCTAGAGGCTTCCAAGTAGTACAAAAAGAGTCTTAGAACCTTAAAGAAGATAAAAAAAATAAAAAAATTTAAAATTTAAATTTTTTTGAAGGCGCATTTTCTTGATGACGACAAATTTAGCTGAAAAATTGTGCAACACAAATGGCACAAATATACTTATACACACTCACACATACACACACATAGTTACACGCAAGGCAAGGCAACAAGCGAGCACACATACAGACACCCAAGCATGGCTATGAATAACAATGTAATGCAATGCTATTAAGTACTCAAGTACATACATTATTGAAGCTGAAAGTATTGCTTGAAATCATTGAATCGTGCTTTTAATTAGTACTTGCAAATACTTTTTTAGTTAGCTAAAATTAGTTATTGTTAACGCCCGATACGTTAACTAGCTAGTAAAATAATTTTCAACACATTGCTAAATGTAGCGATTCATCAATTCTGGCAAATTGTTAACTGTTTTTCTATTTTGTCAACCCCTTTACGCCTTTTCCCACTTATGCTTTTCGTTCTTCTGAGCACACGTACTGTTCCAATAAATATTGTACATACATATACATATTTGGTAAGCGAAAAATATCTGCATTTTATTGAGCCAACTAGTGCTCTTTTCTCTATTCGCAGATTGTAGCTCAACAGCATTAAGCAGTGCTCTGCTTTTATAAATAAGGACTTTACAGGTACTATGCACCGCTGCCCATAGCTCAATATTAGTTGGGCAGCGCCCTCTACTTATATTGGAAATATGCAAGTACTCTGCCTCACTGCTCATAACTCCCAGTAGTTCGGCAGCACTCAATTCTTATATTGGAAAACACGGCTCTTAAGCCACTCTTGCAATTAGCCTCAGTCTATTGCACCTGCAGTCAATAAATACTCTTACGTATTTGTCTGATCTGTTTAAATCTGCGCCTCCGGTTACTGTGCTGCGCGCAGTATTTAAACAAAACGAACATCTTGCAGGTTGTGCCAATTCCGCTGCATAGCTGATCTACAATGCAAGCTTTCTTGCTGCATGTAGACTTAAACAATTATAAAAATTACTTTCAATTACTTACAGATACTTACGGATACTGTCAGATACTTTTTGAGTTTGATTTATATTTTAAGATTTCAATGCGACACAAAATATTTTCAGTTCAAAAGTATTTGATAAGTACTTAAAATCATTAAATCGAGCCTTTAATTACTTGCAGATACTTTTAGCTAACTTAAAGTAACTACAAATTCCTATAAATTTCTTACAGAAACTTTAGTTAGCTAAAAGTAGATGTAAATTGCTTCTAATCACTTACAGATACTTACAGATACTGTCAGATACATTTTAAGTTCGATTTAAATTTTAAGATTTCAATACGACACAAAGTATTTTCAGTTTAGAAGTAATTGATAAGTACTTAAAATCATTAAATCGAGCCTTTAATTGCTTGCAGATACTTTAGCTAACTTAAAGTAACTATAAATTACTTTAAATTGCTTACAAATACTTTTAGTTAGATAAATTGCTTTTAGTTACTTACAGATAATGTCAGATACCTTTTGAGTTCGAATTAAATTTTAAGATTTCAATACAACACAAAGTATTTTCAGTTTAAAAGTACTTGAAATCATTATATCGAGCCTTTAATTACTTGCAGATACTTTTAGCTAACTTAAAGTAGCTATAAATTACTTTTAATTACTTACAGACACTTTTAGTTAGCTAAAAGTAGCTATAAATTGGTTTAAATTACTTACAGATACTGTCAGATACTTTTTGAGCTCGATTTAAGCTTAAAGATTTCAATACGACACAAAGTATTGTCAGTTCAAAAGTATTTGATAAGTACTTGAAATCATTAAATCGAGCCTTTAATTATTTACAGATACTTTTAGTTAGCCAAAAGTAGTTGTAAATTTCATTAAATTACTTACAGATACTGTCAGATACTTTTTGAGTTCGATTTAAATTTTATGATTTCAATACGACACAAAGTATTTTCAGTTTAGAAGTAATTGATAAGTACTTAAATTCACTAAATCGAGCATTTAATTACTTGCAGATACTTTTAGCTAATTTAAAGTAGCTATAAATTACTTTAAATTACTTACAGATACTCTTAGTTAGCTAAAAGTAGTTATAAATTGCTTTGAATTACTTACAGATACTTGCAGCTACTTTTTGAGTTCGATTTAAATATTTCAAAACGAAACAAAGCACTTTCAGTTTAATAATATGAGATACTTAAGTAGCGCTGCATCTAACTATTTATATATATATATCTATATTTATAAGTAAATATACTTTTTTGTGTAGTACCCGTACCCTACGATCAAGAACACTTTTAATGCATTTAAACCTTAAAATACAAGTATATATCGATGCATATGCAAAAAAAAAACCTTTAAATGAAATTGTACGTAATTGATGTATGTATGTAGTGTAAAAATAGATACGCCTATTAACTATATACAGCATTACTTATATACAACTAAAGATACATATATTAAATATAACTATTATATATGGATATAAAAAGTATCTATTATAACCTAATTATATATATATATATATATATATATATATATATATATATATATATATATATATATATATATATATATATATATATATATATATATATATATATATATATATATATATATATATATATATATATATATATATATATATATATATATATATATATATATATATATATATATATATATATATAAACATACATAAAAGTATGCAAACTAACTACTAAAATACGTACACATATATATACATAATATAAATTAACTAAATATATATACATCTACAATACATATATATCTATATATATATTATACAATGCAAACCAAAATAAGTTAAAACATTTAAATACGATTTAATGAAATAAGTGGCTCAGTGCATAAATATTCAAAAATATTCTATGCAGCAAAAACTTTTAAAAAGAAAATGACTGTTTTTTGGAAAAAAGAAAAAAATACAAAATTAAAAAATTAAAAAATTAAAAAATAAATAATAAACTATATTAAAAAATAAAACAATAATTATTTTAGCTTTCATTTTGAAATTGCAAAACATTTTTCAAAAATGCTTTTCGTAAAACTTAAATTTTGTTTTAGATTACTAAAAACCTTTAACAACTAAAAAAGTTCCAAGCAACAACCAAAATTTAATATTAACTTTAAACAATCAATGCAAAAAAAAAAACAAAAAAACAAAAAAAAAAGTATAAATAAATATCCAAAAACTTCAATTTGTATCTGTACTAACTAATACATATACTGCATAACTATTGCAACATAAACATGCTAAATAAATATGATAAATACCTAAAAAAAATGACGTACTTAAATGTATAAAACTCTCAACAACAACAAAAAAATACTAAATGTATCAACCGAATGGTTCTTGTGTCCAAAAGCAGAAGGTATCAGTTTGCGAGTGTCTATTTTCAAAAAAAACAATTTATTTTTCGTTTTGATTTTATATTTTTGCAATATCAAATGCAAAAGAAAATTAAACATATTATATAAATATACATATATATTTATATATATATATACATAATAGTAGTAACAATGATGTATTGACTGTATCGATGTAAAGACTTTTGAGAACATTTTATTTAACAACAATAGTTTTTTTATTCAGTTTTACATTAAATATATATAATATATTATATACTTTTTTGTTGTAAACTAAACCTAAAAATGTGTTTCATTTGCTTCAGTCAATTAGTAGTTGTTTATAAGTGGCAGCATTATTACACAAAACATTCGAACTACAATCACAAACCCATCGACCGTGTTCCCAATACCGAATTCGAATAATTTTATTGGAAACTGAATTGATTCGTGTTGATGGAATCAAAAGTAATTAACAATTTACGCATTTAAATATAAAATTGCTGTTTTTCACATGCCTTGATTCGCATTCTCTGATCAATTTCGATATATTTTATAACTTCCATTGCACGGGTTGAGTTTTAGTTTATTTTTAAATATTAAAAAAAAAAAACGTTGCTAAGAATACTGCCTTGGTATTCAAAACTGTGGGTTTTAAATAAGGGCGACCCCAAAAAGTGGGCGGTACACGCCCACTAGTAGATGTGTATGTGTAGCGATCATCTATAAGATGCCACCATATCGAATTTCAAGTTGATATTGACCTTTTTCATACAAATGCATAAAAGTGAGCTGTGGGTTTGTATGGCAGTACCTCAAAAAAAAAAAGGTGGGACACGCCCATTCGTATATGTTTATAAATCGGTTGTCCACTAAAATCCACCAAATCGAATTTCAAGCTAATATTGATTTAAATGAAGAATTCATTCATAAAAATCACAAAATTGGGCGGTGGATTTGTATGTGGGCTACCGCAAAAAGTGGGCGCAACACGCCCATTAGTCTAAGTATGTTAAGTGGCTGGCACCACATCGCATTTCAACTGGATATTAACTTAATAAAGAAGTTTTTCATACAAAAACACAAAAAAGGGCAGTAGGTTTGTATGGTGGCTACCCCAAAAAGTGGGCGCAACACGCCCATTAGTCTACGTATGTTAAGTGGCTGGCACCACATCGCATTTCAACTGAATATTGACTTAATAAAGAAGTTTTTCATACAAAAACACAAAAGTGGGCAGTAGATTTGTATGGTGGCTACCCCAAAAAGTGAGCGGGTCACACCCATTAATGTATATGTCAAGAACCCGTCCACTAAAAGTTACCATATCAATTATTAAGTTTATATTGACTACAATAAAAAAGTTGTTCGTACAAAAAGTCAAAAGTGCGTGGTGGTGGGTTTGTATGGGGCTACCCCAAAAAGTGAGCGTGGCGGGTCAATCTTGATACTCTATTAAATTGCAGCCAAAATAAGTGTATGTGCAAAATTTCAACTGGATAGCTTAAAAGTTGGTACCCAAAAAATGCGCAACAACATACAGGCGGACAGACGGACATGGCTAGATCGAGTCGTCTCATCGAGCTGGTTTATTTTCAATTATTTTTTAAAAAAGTTGCTAAGAAAACTGGCTTGGCATTCAAAACTAAAAAGTAAATGTAAGCTTATTCCAATCCCGACAGTTTTTCTGTTTCCGTGTATTTCGATAAGTTTTGTGTCAATCGATAACGGGTAAAGAGTTAGATATTAACAGTTCTTCGACATTATTTTATACGAGACACTGCCAAAATGTGAGTAATGTGAAAATGTATGCGGAGATTTTCATTAAAAACAGAGAAATTGATAAGAGCAAACATAGATGCACAGAGCAGGAGCAGATTAAGTTCATGTCCGAAAACAGGGATGGTTGGCTAATGGCTTTGTGAAAGGCGACCGTGTTGTAGTGGATGACAAATGGAGAGCTTTGGATAATGTGCTGAATGTCGCGGGTCCATAAAAAGCATGTACGATTTACAAGTGCTTTCAATGCTATAACTAATCATTGTTCATTTAGTTTTGGTTAGATTGGAAAGCTCTAGTCCGCAAAAAGTTTACAATCAACCAATCAAGGAGTTCGCTGCTACTGGCGCTGGCTCATTTTCGCAGAAGATACCAAAAGAAAAAGAGAAGAAGCAAGAATCTGTGGGCTATATAAGGAAGTGGATGGAATGGATGGTGCCCGCGCCTTCGAAAGTGAAGCCATTGAACTGTCTATTCCAGAATCAGAAGGTCTAGATGATGTGAGTTCAAGCCAGCTGTCAAACAGTCAGATGTACACATCGCAAACTGATGATTCAGATACAAAATGATGATAACCAACTGCCACTGTCAAAAGCTACCAAGCAAAATGTTGAGTTCTTGATCACTGCAAAGAGCAGAACATCATTTCTAAGCCCATCGCAGACAACATGCAAACAATGGAATCGCAGAAAGCAAATCATTTTACAAAAATTGGAGGAGCTTAATGAGAAAAATTTAGATGTACTGCAGCAGATGATTGACGTAATGAAACAGAAGAGCCAAACCAATAGTGAATAGTAAATGTTAGTACTTTAGTTCCATGTTGTGGTCTGTAAAATTTTATTTTGTAATGAAATTCATGACTGTTTAGTCAAATTTTGATTTGGTTTTACTTTATTTTTAGTATAATGAAATGTGTTCGAGTTGATCTGTAATGAGAGGCGCCTCTTCCCGGTCGGGGTACAAATTCACTTTAACTTCTTCCTCGACCCCATTCTCTGGGTCATCTTCAGGTAGTGGTACATTCTAACTGCGGCATATGTTGTGAAGGGCGCATTATACATTTAGTTTTAATTTTGGTTCGTAATACAAAGTGCCTTACAGGCATCGGAATCGGCTTTTGAGCAAACCAATAGTACGCTACACTACATTGTGTGATGTAGCATGTTTTTTATTAAATTTATGTTGGACAGAAATTAGAAATTTGTCCAAGGCATAACCCGAATAAGCTAATAAATAACATAATTGATCGGAATGTTATCATTAAATGGTCCGACAAAAATCGTGGACGTCTGAGAATGCATACGTATCCTTGACAGAAGAGGGTACAGGCCTAGGAGTAGTAGGCCCTAGGACTCACTACTGGGAGTCGCTGGGAAAACACACCAGTATCTTCCAAGCAGAGATGTGCGACATAATTAGATGTGCACAATTCAACCTAGATAGAGGTTAACACAACTGTGATATCGCTATTCACTATGGAAAACCATTAGATGGGGCAAAAATCGTTATACATGTATCTATGCATGATATATTTATTATTATGAACAATGATGCGGATTTTGTAAGAGCTTGAGCCCTATATTGTTCAAAGCAAGACAATGTTGAATCCCGCTGGAATTCGACAATGTTTATGTTTGAACGTGTCAATTACAAGTTCCACTTATCGCCAGTATTACAGTCTTGCAAAATAAGAAAAGAGAATTAAATCGATTGACGCAGATGAGTTCATTACAATGAATCAAATTGTTTGACTTTTGAAACCGTTTGCCAACATAAACAATGAAAAAAAAACCGACTTGAAAGTAACAGTTATTACCAATTGTTACTTATATTAGGTACCTGCTATTTAAAAGCCCATCAAACAAAGTACACTTTTGCGACATGCGAGAAAACAATTATTACGGAATAAGGCAGTGTCGCGCAAAGCAGTGCTTGGAAGTTAATGCAGTTTATGTAAAACTGTTTTAGCTTCATACACTGTATTAATACTTCCGTTTGGTAGTAACCTGTTTCCGTTTCTGAATAACATTTATTTCGTTTGCTTCTCTATTAGACAAATTTTAAATAAAACTAAAAAAAAACCTCTTGATGTTGTAAAAACCAATACATCAATTTCGTTCTTAATTGTAAGTATATTCTCGAAAATTCTCCATACATCGAAACATGACGAACGCTCAATTAGCAAAGTGATTACTAGCATGTATGGCCAGCGGTGGAAGTTTAGGAATTATTTTGTATATGTTTTGTTATTACTATTATATATATACACAGCATGCGTCTTATCAACTTGTAACTTGCTGCTCGCTGTAGTTGAGCGATATTTCACTACCTGTCATTCAATCACGGCGACTGAAAAATCACGAATATCAGTTGTTACTCGATATTGTCAGTGATTGAATATCATTTGTTTCTTACTAGTGCCACTGTGATTCATGGCGCATGAGTAATATATCATGCATATCATCAACTGATATTCAACTGTATTCGTGATTCGTGATTTTCAGTCACGGTGATTAAATCACTGACTATCGCTCAACTGATATATTGTATCAATATGAAATGGCAACTGATATCATTGGTTTCAGTCGCCGTGATTGAATCACAGGCACTTGACTAACGACGTAGTGTTTACAGGCATATTTTATATTTATGCCATCCTATAGCCGTGGTAGAAATTATTGCATGTACGACCGTGCGTTTATGTAAAAACTTGTCAACAAAAATGTTTGGCACAACATTGAAGAATACAACAGAATAAGGTCCTGAGAAGATTTTGTTTGTTGATCATTTTTTATATGGATTAGTGTTATATTGAACAATCTTATTTACATTTTTTTTACAAAAGACACAATCGTAGAATTGGAGCAGTATAGGCAAAAAGGAAGGTAGACATGTTCTTATATGGAAATAATTAAATAATGAATACACCCCCAATTTTTTTTTTTTATTGTTAAGTACAAAGTAATAGTAAGAATGTAAGGAGACATTAGTTTTGTTTAGTAAAATAAATGCATAAAAAGACCTTTTGTAGCAGTAGCAGTTCAAAATCACAGTGATTTGGAAGTAGCAGTCACGAAAACCACTTCTACTCAAAAATCACCGATTTGCTCATTTCTACTGCTCGCATGCTATCGTTTAATATATGTGTGTGCGCTTTTGTACTTCAAGTATAGACTATGTGAGTTTTATTCGTTGTGTGAGTGCCGATTGTCTTTATGTCCAAAATATTTAACCGATTTTGATAAAAAAAATACATAGATTGTGTATATATCTTTAAATACCTTTTAAATGGTATAGTTTTTGTCAAAATCGGTTGTATACTGTGAGAGTAGACATACCAGCTATATATAAAAATATCACATTGTAACACTCTGAATTAATAAATTAATAAAACTTATTTTTACGTACACTGAGCCGTACAATACACGAACAAGCAATTTTATTCTAGATGGATTTTGATTACTAAATCCTAAATCTATATACATATGCATATATATCTTTTTTCTTCTGTGGCGGTGCTCACTCTCATCAATTTTTATTTTTTCCTCTAATTTATCTTCTATCATCAATATGGATTTTGTGTTTGGTTCCCAGACTGATTTCGTACACACCGATTTAAGTAAAGCTTTTGTCAGTGCGTGCCATAGCCACCTTATAAAAGTTCTGCCGCAAAAGAAACTGAACTTTTTTAAAAATAGCTGTTTCTGGTGCGCTACCTATTTGTAGGTACATACGTTGGAAATGTACATCCTTCACTGACATCTTGAAAAGAGTGACAGTATCTTGAAGACATCGGTTAAAAAAAATGAATCTCGAACAAAGAGCCAATATTAAGTTCTGTTTTAAACTTTGTAAAACATTCAAATGATGAAACAAGTTTATGGTGACAATTGCCTATCCCGTAGCAATGTTCACGAGTGGTTTAAACGTTTTCAAGAAGATCGTGAAGATCTCTGTGATGATGAAAAGTCGGGATGGCCAAAATCAGTGGTGATCGAAAAGAACATTGAAAAAGTGCGTGAATTCATACAAAAAATGAGCCGAAATCTTCTTTGTGTTATATGGAAATGGAATTAAATATTTCCAAAGACTTTCTAAACTCTGACAGTACCTACTAATTTTTGCATATTTGATAAAAATAATTTTAAAATTGCACCTTCAAAGAATTTTCTGTCACATTTCGAAATGACTTGAGATGTGTCTATAGAATTTCTTTCAGTATTTTAGTTGAATTGAAGTTGGGTCACACATTATATTTTTTATGAAAATTTATACCGGGATATAATTGTAAATACATATAATAAAGTAAAAAAAAAAGTGCGAATGAGATGCGCCGTTTCATTAAAAAATTTCTCAATGAGAAACGTCGCGAATTGCGGAAGAAAGGTTTGTTTGATACACAAATTTTCTTCTTTTTTTTAATATATGCCGAATATATGCACACAATAACTTCGCCCCGGAATGAACTGCGCATGAAGATCTGCGCAGCCAAAGGTTGTCTGCATCAGCCCAATTGGCTGTATCGGGTAATTATAAATGCAGTTTTTTATATGGGTCAGCAGTTTTTGCTGAAAATACTGGCGTGCCGCGCCGGTATTGAGCGGAAATCGGGACCTGGTTCTATTCAGTTTGTTGGAGGGCGATATTCCGAAGTGTGACCTTGGTTCAGTGCTCCGGGTGTAGCGGACGGTGTCATCTAAGAACATTTCTTGCATCGGGGCGGGACGGACAGTCGGGTCGTGTTGTGTGGCGATTGACCACACTCAGGACATCAATCTGGTGCTGATCCCGATCCACTCCCTGTAATACACGAGCATATTGCTCCAAATGGATCTTAACTTTGCTAATTTGGTCCTGGTGTAACGAGGTAGACGTTTTTCACTCGAATCAGCAGTTAGCGGCCTGCCACCAAGCACAATATTGTCCCTGAGAGAGTTAATTGACTGTTTAACCGCATCTTTATGCAATTGAGCCCTACCGGATATATAAATGCAATCCTGTATACGATCATGAGGTGCGAATCGACATATACTCCATATACTCGTGGTTGGGATAATTGCTCCTATACGCACCAAATAAGAACTGATTCGAATGCAATTCATTGTTTCGGTGAACCGAAAGCAACATTGCTGCTTCATGCAGGTGGTCTTCAGACCTCTTTGCAGGCCTTGGTGATCGCATCTTTAAGTAATCTCTCACCCACCCTACCGTCATTATGAGGCAAGAGACCACTGAGTGATTGCTCAATGCAGCCATGAGATGTGGTTCTCGGCGCTGTGAAATGATTCAAAAGACCAAAACATTGTGAAAAAAGGATGAGTACAACTACTGCTGGCTTCCCTGATTTAACTGTCATCATTGGCTCGCTTGATCCACACACTGAGTGGTCGATTGATATAGCTTTAAGTTTTGACCATATTCATATTGCGGTTAACATTACTCGCCCGGAAGACTTTATTGAGTCGGATAGTCGAGTCTTTGTTAACTACTATAAGACAAGCAATGCTTCACATATTTCAACAAATCCTAGTTCTAAATTATGCTGTTTCTGTCTGAACCGTCTTGCTCAGTAAGAATCAATGGCAATGCCTGCAGAGGGGTCAGAATAACGCTATGATGACTGCTACTGGTTTTTCACAACTGACTCAAGTGACTCATGAATTTTTTTTAAATTTCTTATCACAAATTAACTGTGTGTATATTGATCCTTGTGTACAGTACACAAAAAAGAAAAACTGCAATAACAACAAAGTATTGACTTCACCATTCAATGCACTTGAATACAATTAGACATTTAGATTTTGGTCTCGATACTTATACGTATTAATCAAATAATTTTTTCTCAAAACCAGATTTGCAGGATGACGCACCTGAACATATGGACACAAGTTCGTCAAATTGCCAACTTAAAAATGATGTTTCGAAGAAAGCCAATATCGAGAGTGAGATGCACAGACGCAGAGAAAAAATAACGGTTCAGTTGCGAAAAGTAGAAAAAGGCGAACTAATTGAAAAACGGAGTAATATTCACTTTCTAGGTTTGATGCGATTTTTATTATTTTTATTTTATTTACTTTCAATTTGATAAGTCAGTGACTTTTTGAATTTTCGTATTATATTGAAAGTATAAAGTAAAGTACCCAATCATCATCATTGTTTGTTTTTGACAGCAATTGAAAGCAGACATGAAAGGCAGACAGGCAAACAGAAAGCAAGTAGGTGCCGATATTGACCTTAAACGTAATCGTGCGGTTACTTTGAAGTAGTCTTTGCCGTTGGTAAACCGCTATATGGTCAAGTCAAATTTTGAGCCGTTTCGTGAACTTGGATAAGTCTATTGCAGCACATCAGCGACCAAGCAGGAGCATTGATATCAGTTGCTACTCGATATTGTGAATATCTTACTAGTGCTACTGTGATTCACGGCGTATGAATAATATCATGCATGTAGTGTTAGCAGCACAAAAATTATCAACGTATCAATCAGATGATATGCATGATAAATTACTGATACACGGTGAATTACAATATCGATTGGCAACTGATATCAGTGATTTTTCAGTCGCCGTGTTTGAATCACAGGCAGTTAACTATCGCTCAACTGATTATTTGTATCAAACACGATAAGATTATTATACTTATAATCTTACGGGAGCCCAATGATTGAGACTATATTCAACTCTCTCCTCTTGTTTTTTAAGCCAATCCTCTCCAGAAAAAAGAAAATATTGCAGAAACTGATTGCGGTTTCCTGTAGTATGGAATTAGTCTCAAAGAATGGTATTGATTGTATTGATAATGTGGGACATATGTTCGAATGGGTTTTTAGAATGGGCGCTGCAATCAACAATAGTTGGCACTAGAATATATACAAATCAGGTGAGTACCTAAAATAGCATGTTCTCAAGATTTTTATAAGGAGCCCATATCATGTTGCGGGAGCCAAATGATTCCGACTACATCCCACACTATCGAATGGTTTCCTGTAACTGGCTACCACGCTTAGATACTAAAAAACAATTTAAAAAAAACGCATGGTATTGTCAAAATTCTGCTTTGTAATGCCAATTCCTGGAGAGGTATTGCTTAAAATGGTACAAGAAACGATTCGATGGTGTGGGTGATAGTCGGCTCCCGTAGCAGTATATGGTCTCCTTACAAAGATCTTGGGATTTGAGACGGGAACAGTGTATTTCAGATATTCACATTTAAGAAGATTTTGAATAAAAGTGATCGTAACGGTGATCGTAGTACTGCTGAAAACCAAGGTGATTTCAAGATAGCAGTCACGATAATCACTGCTACTTACAACATAACTAACTAGCTTATCTTTACAATCTTCTAATTTCTGCCCGTCTGTCTGCCTGTCATATCTTCTTTCAATGGCTGTCAAACATATACTTAATGATGCAGATTGCTTAAAAGTTTATCGCAGCCTAACAGATGGTAATTGACAGGAGCAGTATTGCGTCACTGATATATATCATATGGAAAAAACACTAATTAACCATTTTGGGTCGCAGAACTCCTAACTTATAACAAACTCTTCTTTTTTAGAAACAATTTCGATGGCTAACAGCAATTCGCCAACATATACTGAAAACGATCTAATTAAGTTGGCTGCAGCCGCCGCTGGCACTTCCAACCCAGAAGAAAAATTGAAAGCCGTCAAGGCCGTGCGACATATAGTTTCAATAACCAAGAATCGGCAATACGATAAAATAATCAAAAGTGGATGTATGCATACATTACTAGACTGTCTAAAGTCACAGTATAACGATGAAATGCAGTTCACTGCTGCGTGGGCTCTTACTAATATTTTATCCGGCAATACGGATCAGACGAAGCTGGTCGTTAATGCTGGCGCAGTTTCCATATTTAACAAACTTTTGAGTTCACCAGTGCCCCAAATCAGGGATCAAGCGATTTGGGCACTCGGAAATATTATCGGTGACGGGCCTGAGTTACGCGACTATGTGCTTCAGCAAAAGGTAATGCCACAAATAATCGCTCTAGTATTAAACACCAAGCCCATTTCCTATTTGCGAAATATTTCTTGGACGTTGATGAACATATGCAGATATGACAAACTACCAGAATCGCAGCAAACAATAAAAGAAGTCTTGCAATCAATGAATTGGCTACTTCAGTACAATGATCGGAATATCAATCACAATGTACTTTGGACTCTTGCCCATTTAAGCGATTGTTGTAACAATATGATCCATCTGATTATCGATATTGCTGATCTTGTACCGAAACTAATACTATTTCTAAAAAATAAGCATGTACCGCTCGGCCGCTCTGCGTACACTCAACAACATTGCGTTCGGCGAGGACGCGCAGGTTCAAGTATTACTTGATCATGGAGTATTGTCTCGTCTGTCGCCACTGTTGAGGCACAACATAACTCAAATACGTACAGAGTCCGTTTTATTGGTATCAAATATTCTAGCTGGCAATACACGGCAGAAGCAGGCTGTCATCGATCACAAATTGTTACCACTGATCATAAAGTGTCTGGATGATAGCTTTCGTATTCAGAAAGAGGCTGTCTGTGCAATAACTAGTCTCACATATGGTGCAACATACAAACAAAGTGAGCTAGAATAGGTTTTATTACTTCATATTTGTTTTTGATAAATATTTATAATTTTCAGTTGTTACGCTGACTACCGAAGGAGTGATTGAACTCTTCTGCAAATTGTTAACATGCATAGATGCATCAACAGTGAAACATATACTCGATGGTCTTCTGAACATGTTCATAGGCATGGGTGAATGTTCTGATCGTATTGTCAAATTAATATATGAGTGCAATGCGTTTGATAAGATCAAAGAACTTCAATACCATGATAACGTAGAGATCTGTAAAGTCGCCTATCATATTTTAGAAACATTTATGGAAATGTCGTTTCTTGACGAAGTTGCTGATCTGGAACCTAAAATAGTCGAGCAAGAATATCAATTTGGATGTAATAAGAATTCAGAATATGATTTTTAATTGATTTCTTCTGTCATTCCAACTGAAATGGTTCGAGACATTCCAATGAAATGTTTGATCGTTGTTATAGAATATAAATTAAAATTCATTAAATTAAATATTGATGTTTGAATAAATTTTTAAGTTGCTATTATATGTACCAAATTAGAAACTTTATTTTATATAGGAGAACATAAAAAACTGCAATCATACGCTTTAGTTTCTGTGCTAACTGCAAATAATTTGGTATAATCTCATTAATATTATAGACTTTAGAAAAAAATGGACATACATGTTTTTCGTCATATTTATATGTTGCTCCGCTAACTTTAATCTAAAGTTAAAAACAAAAACCTACCTGATCTGTTTACATATCAGGAGAATATAAAAAGTCCAAGTTTGAAGGCTCCACATTTTCTAATCTACGATAACTCGCAGACATGGCTAGATCTAGATTTCGATGCTGATCAAGAATTTATATACCTACTTTATAAGGTCTGCCACGACTCCTTCTGCCTGTTTCATACATTTAGTGTATCCTTGACCTCAAGGGCGGGGTGTAACAAGTTTTACAAAAATGCATTTCAACAACTGCGTTTTTCGTCATATTTCAAAGTTGGTAAGTTGGCTAACTTTTTCTAAAGTTACAGAGCAAGCTGTTTCATCTTTTTTCGTCTTCTTGACCTGCTAGTACCTATTCACATGGTGCATTATATTCTTTTCGTCTGTAACTTGTTGCAGTAATTTTGGGCTGATGGTGTTTTTATTTTTATTTTTTTTTTTTGTGCTGATACAACCACTTGGGCCGGTGTGGAAAAATTGTTGCTGCGGATATAGGTCTGTGGCGTAAACTAAGTTGTTATTTTTGAACTGATTTTTTATCGTCGTACCTTTACAGCTAGCCTACAACAAATCTGTCTCACCAAACGATTTATTTATGTGATATAAATACTAGGGAAAATGTTTGCATCGTACAAATTTTATAAAGTTTCCGTTGGAATGTTTGAAATTTCTTAGCGTAAACGTACTCAGAACGTTTTAGCGTACGAGCAATATTTGTTTTGTTTGGCTTGAAAAAATCATCGCGAGCAAAAAATGGAATTAAACCGTCAACATTTTTGTGCGATCATTTTTCATAATTTTAGTTATGGACCTATCTACTAAGGTAGGAATGATTCGATGTACTAAATCCTTTTAACGGCAATCAAGCAACATCCTTAAGCACCGTAAAAACTGGTTTTGGTCGACGCTCTCTCCAAGACGAACTCCGAGAAAATCGTCCAAAATCGGATGGTTGACATATCGTGAGAGAGGCGTCTTGGGATTTATTATGACAAGCATCATTAAGATTTTACATGATCATTGGCTTTGAAAAAGATCTGTTCGCGTTGAATTCCGCACAATCTGGCAAACGATCAAAAAGAGCTCGTGTCGATTGCTACAAGGAAATGATGTGCATCAAACGGTGTGTACAACGTCTACACAGGCGACGAATAATGGATCTATGCGTATGAGCCCGAAACAAAACAGCAGTCGATTGTTTAGGTGTTCCAAGAGGACCCAAATCCAAATGGTGTACTGTTTCTTCGGCATAAATGTTAATGTGGCTACATTGGCGTTAAAGCAACGTAAGACGGTCAATTCTGTATGGCATACAGCCATTTGTTTGTCACAAATTTTCGAAAAAATAAGGAAAAAGAACCGCCGAAGATCTGCAGCGAGCGTCACACCAGCGAGTTTTTTAACCACTCAAAACATCAAATTGACGGGTCATTCGTGGTCCAGTCCAAATTTGGCACCCAATGACTTCTTTTTGTTGCCGAACATCAAATAAAAATTATGTAGGCATCAATTTTCTATGCCAAAAGCAACGGTTGAGGCGTTCAAACCGCATATTTTGTACCTACCTCATTCGGAGTGGAAATAATACTTCGAAAATTGATTCATGCGCATGCAAAAGTATGTGATGATCAATATCACGGAAAGGGTTTCAAAAGTTCAGAGTTATTAATAACCTTAACACCAACCAAAATACGTTTAAATGGATCATGTTGTGACCGACGGAAATGCCTTCCGAGCGTGGTGCGAACAATACGAGATACCAACATCGACTCAGACCAAAGTACGCACCAGGCATATCATACGTTCCAACACTCAAACGCAGACCGCCAAACCCTTTTCAACCAGGCTCTCCGAACTTTGCTGGGAGCCCATTCGAAAATTTCATCAGAACTCCAAGCGTCAATTTATAGCAATAAGTCCCGATTTCTTCTCTTCAAAATATACTCAACCAAATTTTTCTATGCTGTCTGCTCACCGAAAACACAGAACAAAATGAAGCAGACTCGCTTTCTCTCTCAACAGAACAGTTCTTTTTGATTCTTTCGTGTCTTCTGTTTCATGCTTCTCGATGAGCGATACCCACGAAGCTGTCTTACGATAATATTGCTTGATAGTGACACTTTCGTTCGACTCTCAGCAACTGAGCTTCAACAACTAAGCAAAACGAGCCAAGTGTCTTTTTTGTTGTTGTTGCGTTATGTTGTTGTTATTGCTTTAAACATTTCATCGCAGGTGAAACGTGGAAGAGGGAGGAAGAAAGAGATAGGGCGCTAAATTGGGTGCATATGTTAAAATATAAGTAACACACATACATGCGCAAAAGACATTTTCGGCCAATTTTGCGCAGCAAAGTGTCTTTTGTGAACAAATGCATAAAATGAAAAAAACAGAGTTGAAATGCCTCTTCGCTTCTATTTTAAATCGTGTCCGCACGCAACTGCTTTTTTTTCTGACTCATCAAAAATTTCAATAATTCATAACTTTTGAACGGGTGGAATTTCATCATCTTGAGCTCGTTGAACTCGTATTTGGTGCCAAAAATTACGCACGAGCCCCAATACCGCCTGGGATGAGTATCTTCAACTGCCTACTATATTTTGGACTGTGGTGATCCGATTTTGTATGTTTTAACATCTTACTTTTCAACACCTCTAACACGTCTCGATCGGGTGTATCAGTAAAAACTTCGTTTTTGTAATAAGTAAGTAGTGCTTGTGCTTTTAAAACTTATATTTCGCAGGCCTGTGCTATTTGAAGTTTCATTGAATGTTACAATATCATTTATGGAAATTAAATACTCTTGCGGCTAGGCTATTACAAATGAACTTGTACTTGACAGTGTCAAATAATGGAATTACTAAGCAACTCAGCCGTCTATATTGCACATTGCATTATTATTTTTAGAATTTACAGAGAACGACGATATTTGTAATTTCGCAATTTCCGAAGCATTTTGCTAACGTGCTGCTCACAACGGCTGCAAATAAATAAATGAATGAATCTGTCGAGAGATGAGGAAGGCAGCGTATACATATGTATATGGTATATACTCATACTTATATATTGAATTTCATGCAAGAGCAAAGAAATCAAGTCAAAGTCAAATGTATGACAGCCAGAGCGAAGGAGAGATCCAATGTTGACGTGCGGTTGAAAACGTTTATGCTGTCAAAATTCGCTTTAGTATTAATGTTAATTGAAAGTCAATCGAAATGACGACGAAACTTGATAATCAACTCGTTTCAATTTACTTCGCACGCACTTTTTTCTACACTATTTTCTACATTAATTGAAAAATTAGCTAAAGAAAAAAAGTGGGCGTGTTGTGCAGCAGTGCCGAGTAAGGCGGGAGCATTTATCATTAAATTGGGCGCCGCACAGTGGCAGAAAATGCAAAAGTAGTGGTCAAAAGTCAAATATTTGTGAGTTAAAATCTTCAATCTTAATTTTAACCCACTTCAACTTGTCTGATTGAGCTGACATGCGGCTGTGGACGCGATGAAAAAAAAATATTGATTCTTTAAATTTAGATAAATTGAAAAGTACTACTAAATGTGAAAAACAATTTGTTAACGAATTCACTTTAGAAAAAGTAGGACTAAGTATTAGTGGTGAAGAATTTCGATCGAAAAGTTCCGACAATCCATCATATAAATTCTGTAAAAAACTTTAACTTCGGTTGAACCGATACCATTCATACGAAATTTTAAATAGTACTGCACAACGTAAAAGTGGATGTTTAAATAGGGGCTACCCCAAAAATGTATATGAAGAGATGTAGTAGATGTGTAAGATGCCGCCATATCGAATTTCAAGTTCATATTAATGTTTTTCATACAAATGCATAAAAGTGAGCTGTGGGTTTAAGTGGGCGGGACACACCCATTTGTATATGTATATGAAGCAGTTGTCCACTAAAATCCACCAAATCAAATTCCAAGCTAATATTGATTTAAATTAAGAATTTTTTCATAAAAAACACAAAATTGCACGGAATTGTATGGAGGCTACCCCAAAAAGTAGGCGGGTCACGCCCATTAGTCTATGTATGTTAAGCGGCTGCCTATAAAAAGGCACCATATCGCATTTCATTCTAATATTGACTTTAATAAATACGTTATTCTTACAAAAACACATTGAGGGCTACTGCCGGTCAGTTTATTAACGTAAGAGGCTGACCATAAAAAGGCACACCTAGCATTTCAACCTAATATTTAACTTTAATAAAGAAGTTTTCATACAAAAAGTCAAAAGTGCGCAGTAGGTTTGTATGCGGGCTACCCCAAACCGCGAGCGTGGCGGGTCAATCTTGATACTGTATTAAACTGCAATAAAAATAAGTGTATGTGCAAAATTTCAACAGGATAAAAATTGGACCCCAAAAAATGTGCAACAACATACAGACACACAGACGGACAGACATACAGACATGGCTAGATCGACTCGTCTCGTCGAGCTGATCAAGAATATATATACTTTATGGGATCTATGATGCCTCCTTTAATGCGTTACAAACTTTGAGACAAATTGATAATACCATTTCACACTATTTTCATTATTTCTTTGGAGCCTACCCCAAAAAAATAGCTTTAGAAGTTATGCAGAATACATTTGTAAAACAAACGTGTGTGTTTCTGTTTAAATATATTTGTTGTGATCTTTTTTTTTTTTTTTTTGTACCAAAATCTCACCTCATGCTGCAGAACTAGTTGTATTACTTCGTATTACTCAAACTTTTAACGCCTAATTATATGTGAATATGTCAATTATAATATGGTATGAATATTTGTTGCGCATATTTGCGCGATTTTAAAATATTTGTTTGGACATAGATTTTGCAGTTTAACTGTGTAGAAATGCTTTTAGTTTTAGATTGGGTACTCGAAAAAGCAAACCAGTGTTCGCAAGCGAAAAAAAAAACCGACTTCACATGTCCAATTTGTCATGCACATGCAAATTTAAATGATTTTCTCATGAATTCCATCATCAGAATTTGACCAAAATTATATGGAACCACTACTAAAGTACACCGCCCTAGGACTGGGGAGAGTATGATCGAAGGAATGGTAGGAAACTTCTCAAATAGCTCAATACCCTTTCCCGAGTATCGTTTATGTTCACATAAGAATTGAAGAGTGCTGTTATTTTGTGATGAATCCTATTATTAGATTTTGAACAAATTTATATGAGACGACTCCTGATGTACATCGTTTCCAACATAAAAAGTCGTAGTCATCGAAATCGGTTGGCGTGGTATAGAAATATTTGCCCATTTGATATGCAGATGCTTCTGCTCATGTAATCAAATTTTCAGCAAAACTTGACCAAATTTATATGGGACAACCCCTATATAAAGTCCCCCCTTTGTAATGAAGACGAATTATCGAAATCGGTCCAAAATCGTCTTAAACAAAAATACTAGAATCGAGCTGCCCGACAGTCAGATACCCTGTATTAATAAAAATAGCCTGTAAAAAAAAAAAGATTACTTCTGTAGAACCGGAGCTCTTATACCATAGATACGAAATTTCAAATTGTCTTGTAAAACATAAACATGGGTAGTGGGTTTGTATAGAGGCTACTCCACAAAGTGGTCGGGACACGCCCATTAGTATAAGTATGTGAAGCGACTACAATAATATTGGCTTAAATAAATAAGTTTTTCGTACAGCAGCACAAAAGTGGTCGGTGGACTTATTTAGTATATTAATGTGAAGCGGCTGTCCATAAGAAGCAACCATGTCCATTTTTAAGTTAATATAGACTGCAATAAAAAAGTTTTTTATAGAGTCTACCCTAAAAAGTGTGCGTGGCATATGAATATGGATACTCTATATGGCTGCAATAAAAATAAGTCTGGGTGCCAGGTTACAGCTGGATATCTTAAAAATGTATCCCTAAAAAATGCAACTAACAGACAGGCACACAGACGAATATACACGGCTCGTTGAGCTGATCACGAATTATACTATGATGTCTCTTTTAATGCGTTACAAACAACTTGATAATACCAATTCACACTATTTGTAAATGATATAAATAACGTTTACTTCATTGAAACCAAACTACACAAAATTTTAAATCGTATAACACATCTATATCCCAATCGAACCAAATAAAAAATAATTTTTTGGGGTTATTGACAATTACGGCAATAAATAAGTTCTTCATGCAAAAACACAAAAGTGTGCGTTCGTTTTGTATGGGAGCTACACACGCCATAAAAATCAGTCATATCAATTTTAAAGTGGTTATTGGCGGTAATAAAGTTTTTCATACAAAAACACAAAAGTGGATGTTGGATTTGGCAGGGGCTACCCCAAAAACTGGGCATATCGATTTTATAATCGATCCATGTATGCATAAATATTTTTAAAAATGCAGTTTTGATGGATTTAACTCTTATAGTCGCGGAGTTCTGTTTTTTCATACAACCGGAAAGACAGACGGACGAACATGGTTCAGCTTCCAATGATGATCAACTATATATGTATCAACTTCATGGGATCTGTAAAGCCTACTTCTATCTGTTACATACATGCACATTATACTTTTGATCCTTCGGGTCAAACAGCTGGGCTCGCTGGGATGTCCTTGTCGTTCTGTGATAAATGTACCTTTTTTCATTTATAAATTCTATAATTTCAGAGGTTTTTATTATCTAGAAAATGCATTATTTGTAATCAGCGACCCAGTATAGCATATTTCAATTTTGTACAATAAATTTAACAACTTTTGGCCAAAAATAACAATAAAATAGTAATAAAGTTGACAATTTAGTTTTCAACGCAAAAATCGTTTACAATTTGAAAATTGAAAGTCAATTGTCGAAAGAAACATTTTTGGGCAGCAAATTAACCGAATCTAAATAAATGAAATATAAAACGAAATGTATCGCAAATGAAAAAGCGTGTAGAAAATTTAATCAAACTCAATTTGGACAATTTAGTGTAAAGCAAGAACAAGAATAAATAAATAAATAAATACAATAGATAGATACATACATATATGAGATGAATTTAGAAGCGTATTTCTAATAGAACAATTGAAGAAATAAAATAGAATGGACAGAAGATTGATTTGCTCGTTGCATTTACGGGTATGAATGTATCTGTTGTTTTTTAAACTTCAATTAGAGCAAAAACAGGATGTTGCTGCCATTACACATTGCAAACAAAAGTGCCGGTCAAATGTATATCGACATAGGAATAGTTGCATGAACTATGGCAAAAATGAAAAATGACAATTGGAATATAAAAACAAACATAATTAGTGCAAAGCAAATAGTAACAGAAATAAATTCAAACTAGTCGTATTCGTACAATTTATTTATACAAACTTGCCACCAAAGGAATCACTCAGGCCTGACGTGCATTTACATAGAGGCAGCGGAACAGCGGACAGACGGACCGATTTACAAATGCACAGTATCTAGTATGTATCTGAGAGTTAACCAGTTTGTTACGAATGCATTTGCGGATATAAATACAAATGATCAGACAACAACTGCACCAACAACAACAATAATAACAATCAAGTTTGGGGGTCAATACAGAGCACTCGAAAGTGTTTAGCCAACTGGCACTATAAGTGAAATCTAACTGATATACTTGTAGAGAGATACAAACACACACACACACACAAATGTATGCATAATTGCTCTACTGCTACGTCATGCATACCGCTTTAGTGATTAACTAATTGAACTAGAAAACACACCCACACTTTAGGAGGCACGTTGAACTTTTTGTACGTTAGAAGGTAAACGCTGTATTTGAACTAAGCAACAGCTTTATACGAACCTAAAACAAGAAGAAGAAGAAAGTTAACTTCGTTGGAACCGAAGCTTTAATACCATTTAAAGTTGTAGTTAAAAAGATAAAAATAGAAAGTTTGTTTGGGGTTACCCTTAAAAATGGGGTAATAATGTAAAGCGTCCGTCCATAAAGAGCCACCATATCAAATATTAAGTGATTTTGCAAGTAATGAAAAAGATTTCCAGACAAAACTCCAAATTTTAAGGGGGAGTTATCTTTTAAAAAGAGGAGTCACAGCCAGGAAAATAAAAACAAACATATTGTATATGTGAACCATCGGATAAGAAGCAACTATATCAAATTACAGAATACCCAAAAAATGAACGCTGTGATTGTATTGAGGCCACCCATAAAAGTGGATGGGACACCTTTTTCATATTTATGTAAAGCGTTCGTACATAGATATCCATGATATCCATGATATCAAATTTCAAGTTGATATTGATTGCAGTAAAAATATTTTGCATGACAGCCAAAACTAAAGCAAGAAAAAGTAAAAAGTAAAGGAAATTTTCACTTTTTGAGCATTTGGTTGCCAATACTAGTCGTGGAAAGAGTGAACTTATATAGAGGACTTAAATATTTTTTAAATTAATTTAATCTTACTATAGAAATTAAAAACTCAATACTAGAGATCGAGTCAAGAATGCTTCCTTAACTCTTTACACCTGCAAGCAGGAGCGTCTCACCACAATAATTTCTGCAAAAGCTGTATAGAAAAAAGAAGCTTTTTTCTGACCAGAAGAGTGTTGGACTGATGGGATACATATTGATCGATATGGTGTGCGCCTCCCCACAACAATTTCTGCAGAAACTATTTAGGAGAAGAAAGATGTTTTTTTTCAACAACCAGAAGAGTGTTAGTTTGACAGGATACATCTTGATCGATATACATGGAAAGCGCCTCCCCAAAACAATTTCTGAAAAAGTTGTATAGGAGAAGAAAGAAGCTTCTTTCACTGACCAAAAGAGAGTTAGCTTGACGGGATACATCTTGAGCGATAGACATGGAGAGAGCCTCTTCAAAACTATTTCTGAAGAAGCCGAATAGATAAAGTCAAAGAAAAGCTAGAAACCATAAGGCATGGAGACAAAGATTATTAAGAATTGGATATGAGCTTTACCTATGTTCTTCGACTCCACCAACTGCATTAGACTTGTAAGTTAAAGTTTCTATTAAAGAAAATGCATAGAAAATAAACTTTGGTAAGTCTGGGTGAACTTAAAAGTATGCACATAAAAGACAAATAGTCATATGGTGAGAGTGATGGGAAAAAGAAACATAAAATTGATTTGGGTATGTATCAGAGAAGTCTAAATATTCAAGTTTGTTGCCTGTAGCTCTTATAATCTCTGAGATCGGACAGACAGGCGAACGGTTGTGTAATTTTAGGGATGTGGTTAAAACTTATAAAATTTCTTATAGAAGGTCTTTAGAGAGCTTTCGCTCTACACTTAACATAACAATCTGTGGGAAATGTATGAGAGATTTATGTTAAACTTTCGGCCAAATAAAAACTTGCCGATTTGTTGTAGCTAGACGTCTGATAAAGCTCATACTCGTAGTTAGTGGTTGGATGAAGAGATTTAGGTTTATATTTACACAAATTGAATTTTTAATCCCTAATGGTTGTCAAACTCCAGCTTTGCATTACTGCAGATTTTCAAAATTCCAGTTTACAAAAAAAAAATATATTAACTTTGCAAACATTTTTGTTTTTGAACTTTTAAAAAATCGTGGTTTGGTGTGGCTCACCCTCAAAATTTGGTCAGAAAATGCATACATGTTAGCGTAAATTGCTTTGAACAAGGATACTCAAAGGTTAATACATGAAAATATAGAACTAAAATTATTTATAGACTCTGTTGTATCCATAACTAAACGTAAATATAAATATCCATAAATATAAACGTTTCAAGGTAAAATAATTGAGTTTAATTTTAATTAAATTTATCGGTCAAAATTAGTATTATAATAAGTGAAATTTTCTAAATAACTCCAAAAAACTTTACTTGCATTTAATCACGAAAATATGGCGTAAATTAAATGCACCACTTTACTCGACAAAAAATGCACCACTCCACTCCACAGACGCTATTCCTTTGAAATTCACTTTAGATAGCAAATTGTAAATTAGATACCAATTCCTTTTGCAATTAGCTAGATAATGAAGCAACTTTACCGTATAAGCAAAACAGTGCTAATAAGCCAACCCGTGAACCACTCCACCCTACCGCACCCTACTTATACTATGTAAGAGTTTAGTTTAAAGCGTATAAAACATTCGATTCATTCATTGTATTTGTTGTATGTATTGTTCAATTTGTTGTTGTTGTATCTGTTGTGATTGCCTCTGATTTTTTTTAATACAAATGTAACAAGTGTTAAACTGTATTTTAAACATTTGAAAATGAGCAAATGCCTACGAACATTTTATTCGGTGTAGCTACAACATAATTATGACACGTTAACGCCAATTTAATAGGACAAACAAATATGACAAATGCCAAAACAAACAATGGACGATTTATGTTGATTTTGAGTTTAACCGGAAAACACGTGCAAGCTATTTTATTCATTAGATTTATAATCGTATGCTACGAGTACTTTTTTGGGACAGAAGGAAATGGTTGCTATTGTTTATTATAATTTACATAAAAATAGAATATCGTCAAATTAATGAGCCGGTAACAGTATGTGTATTTGTATTTATTTGTATAGAATATACGAGTGAAAAGTGTATAGATAAATCTGTTGGAGATTTTCGAAGCTACAATTAAATCTAATATGGAATTAAAGAAACCAACTCGAACGAAGTGTCACCGTACACAGTGCCATGAAAGCTGTGACAACAGGCTAATCAAGAGAAATACCGAACTCGGATATAATACAAGCACCAGCGGTTGCGGTAGAAAACTTCTAAGTGTGTTGAAAGATTTTTAAAATCCGGAGCCCTAAACACTTCGGAAATACTCACATTTACCTAACTCTCGGTGGGAATGGGTGAAAGGTAGTGTTTGAGTTGATAAAGTTCATAATCTTCGTTGTAGAACTTTGTAATTTTTATTGCTGAATATTATGCTACACACTTTGTTTATGATAAAATACAATTTAAAGGGAGAAGAATTATCGAACAAAACTGCTAATGTGATGTTCCGTGATTAGTTCTGTGGTTGACTCCGGAATAGATCTGTTTATTTTGTCTTTTTTGAGTTGTGTTTATTTTGATGAAATCTCAAAATAACATTTCAAATCAACTTGTTAATATTTACAAACACAAAAGATAGACTAAAATAAGCTACACAAAAATAGTGTTTTTTTGATACAAAACTTTAAGGTGCTTTATGAAACAAGAAAGAACGTTCCTAAGCTTTAATATCAATCAAACGAAGATTCAACTCGTATAGCAGCTATAGGTATAGTGAGTGGTGGGTTTCTATGGGGGCTACCTCTAAATTTAGACGGGACACGTCTGGTCATATAAAAAAAATTACTTTAGATTTCAAGTTGATGTTGACTATAATAGGAAGAAACATAAGTGGGATCTGGTTTTTGTGGGACTATCCAAAAAGTGTGCAAAGCACACCCATTTCCAATTTGAAGCGGTTATTGACTTAAATAACGAAGTTTTTAATACAAAAACACAAAAGTTGGCAGTGGGTTTGTAGGTGGGCTAAACTGAAAAGTGGGCGTGGATATCAATGTGGATACACTATAAACTTCAGACCAATAGAAGCATAAATACCGGCTTTCAGATAGATAACTAAAATAATTGATGCCCAAAAAATGTGCAACAACTAATAGATGAACAGACAAACAGGCAGGCATAGCTAGATCGAAAATATATTAATACTTTTAGACAAAATGATAATACAATTTCACGCTATGCCCGAATGATATAAAAACTAATCATTCGAAACGCCAGAGAATAGTTTCAAGATCCAAACAACTTAGCGACAAGTAAAACCAAGAAACCAAAGAAATATAAATTCCGATTCCTTAAGTACCCTCCGGGAGCAGGTGAAAAACACCAGACACACACTTTCATCAATCGTCAGCACTGCCTTGTTTAATGCGAAGTGCAAACCCGATTAATTTTTATACCATTAACATATATTGGAAAATGGTATTATTAGTTTGCCAGAATGTCTGCAACGCATTAAATAAGGCATCAAAGACCCCATAAATGATATATCTATATTCTCTCAGACTATATCTATGTCCGTCTGTCTGAATAGTATCCATATCAACATGCCACGCCCACATTTAGAAGTAGCACACACAGTTCGCGTTTGGGTTTTTGTACGTAAAACTTTTCTATTGTAGTTAATGCCTATTTGAGATTAGGTATGGTGGCTTCTTAAGAACGGATACTTTACATTCAAGGAGAGTGACCCCCCCCCCCACGTTTAGGGGTAGAACTTATTTATTATTATCATGGCCTATTATATTCATGGCCTATAAATATTAAAGATACTTCTGCAGATAGATTATATACCACATAAATGGAAAAGTAAAACTTTAGACAACTTTTATAATATTTATTTTAATTTAATGCGCGCGTTTGGGCTTATTTAAATTTGTAGAGCGACAAAGTTGATTCTTTTTTTTCTACAAGCTCAAATTCTATGCCAATTAGAAACACTTGAATATACTAATGAAGCGTACAAGAACAAAAATATCAAACATAAAAGAATCAAATAAGATCCATTTCTAATAAGTGCGAAATTAAATTCAAGATTCATGTACAGTACATCCTCAGGGAGTCACAATAAGCCCGAACGAATCCCAAAAGAAGAAACACGCATACATAAGCAAAGCTAACGAAAGCCAGTCAGGCATTCAGATACCATACAGATAAAATGACGCCGTGGTACAATATAATTTCAACAAAAACGAGCCAAATGACGTCGTTAGATTTCGGCTTGCTACGTAATGTTGAAAACGATTTGTTTTTTGGTAGAAATGTATCTAAAATACACACACACACAGATACAGATACATACTACGCATACATGTGTAGATACGCATAAACGCGCCGCCAGAAGCGGACGAAACAGGCTGCGACGCCAACAGCAGCAATAGAAATACCAACAAGCCACAAACAAAAACTGAAGCGTATTCCAGCGTCTCAGTTCAGTTTGTTTCGAACTGTCGCAGACGACGCGTCGCAGTCGTAGTCGTTCGTTCAGATACAGATACGCAGCTAAATATTCGTGTGTGTATAAAAAAAGCTTTCCCACCACCAATATATCCCAAAAAGAAAAATAAGGTGGGCGAACGCGTGTATCTAAAAACTAACAGAATATATACAAAATATTAATTTAAAAATTAAAAATCTCAATTAAATGCAAAGGATACATTCGTTTGAATAAATCTTTAACGAAAAGATACACAAAAACTGAGTAACAATATGGCTGCAAATGAAGTACCCGCGCGCGGCAGCATTTTGGGCAGTAAGTAATGCAAAAAGTACCGTTAGTGTTGCATGTTGCAATGCTGCAACAGAAAATTGAAATTTTTGTGTTCGAAAGTGCAACAAGTGTTTGACGTAAAATTTTTGTGTATCTAAATAGATACAAAATGTATCTGATGCAAGTGTTAGTGGCATATCGTGAAATATATGACAATGTTTGACCTTAGACAGCAACAAAAGGTCGTTGCCAGGTCTTTACCTAAAAACCTAGAAACGTGTATAAGGCTTTGTGTATGTGTGTGTGTGTTTTTTTTTTTTTGCTTGGCGTGTGTATCCTTTAATGTATGCCATATTGCCGGTTATTTTTATTATTAAAATATCTTGTACATGTTCTATGACTTTTAGCTATACCGATCCGACCGGTTTATCTATTTGTCTGTCTATATAGATAGCTATCCATAATTTCAACACATTTTCCATGCATGCTAGTTTAAATAATATGTCAGCGTCTGCCAGAAACCATTAATAAGTATTCTGAGAAGAATATTTCTTTTTGGAACAAGGTCACTTCAAAGTCGCAGATATAAACAAACTTTCTTATTTTCTGTTGTTGTTTTTTTTTTTTTTTAATGTGCATTTATTAATTGCCTGCCTGCTTCAAAGGCCTCCAGCTTTAAGCACCCACATACCTGAAGTTGAATTCTTAACGATATTGTCAATGAATTATTCAGATGCGCTTCTCTGTATTCATAAGTGCTCTTCCTGTTTTTCTGTATCTCCTGTTAAAATATTTATAAACTCAATGTGTCTGAATTTGTTAAGCGGAAAGTTGAAGTAACTGACGGGATGCTAAAGAAATGCTAGGAATCACAAAGTTTACAGTCGTCTATAGAAGATTGCAAAGATTCTTCATAATTTTATTGAATTCTTTTTTAATCAAACTATTCGCGTCCAATGGTTCTCTTTTTAACTTTTGAAGATGGTTTTTGGAACTTATCAGAGAGATAGTATAGATAGTTAAAATAATAGTGCTAGTAGTATGAGATCCTTTATTTTCTATAAAAATTCGTAGAACTCCCAGTTCACTTGGCTTATTATCGCCAGAACAATATAGTTCATGCTGTACTTTAAATGACGAGATATAATAGAAGAATCTTTTTATTAAAAATGTATTCTAAGTGCATGTTTCGACTACAATTTGTACTTTATGAATGAAACTTTAAAGAAATTGACGAAACCGCTTTGCCTACTTCTTCGGCCTATATCTCTGGACCCGGTGAACCAGTCAGATTTACATTTCTTGTTTGAAAGAAGAACCACTTTTTTAACAATTTATTAAACTGAAAGACAATAACTTACAAATTGTGCATCGTTTGGAGCAACGAGGGACAACCTTTGAGGTCGTCGTCCTTCTTTCCTTCCGTACAACTGTATGTCGAACCTGAACGCCTACATCTTGGAAACTTGTAGTTTGGACTTAGTAGTTCATGGTTTGAAAAGCGCTCAAACATTTCCTTTAAATTTCACTTTTCATGCCAAACATTAGGAAACATTTTACCGTTCTAACCTTTTTAATGAAGTAAACTAAGTTTATTGAAACTGTTCAGTAATTCAGTGTCCTTGCAAACAAGAGTCAGACAGACACAGAATACTTCTCTAAGTGCAAAATGAACAAGAAAGAAACAGGATTCTAGGTATCTCTAGAATCTCTGGTGGGCCAAAGATATACCAAGTTTTAAGCGTGGCAGACAGACGGACAGAAATAAGAAGGTTGTTACGCTGATCCGACCAAAGAAAGCCTCTGTTTCATCTACTGCTTGGTCGCTTATGTGCTGCAGTGGATCATTATAATTCGATATTCAAAAAGTCACTGACTTACAAAATTGCACTCGTAGATATGTCCGTCTGTAAGAACGTAGACTGTAAGATATAGATCTCATAAATTTAGATATTTAAACTCTCTTACTTTCTCTTCAAAAAATTAACGTATCAATTCTACTAAGGAGTAGCCCCCGTACAAATCTGACCCAAGTTTTTAAGTTTATGCCTGATTATTATTATTTTTTTTTTTTTTTTTTTGTTAATTTATGTTAATCCTTAAAAGGAAAAAGATAAAATACTGCATATGTGTAGATCAAACCTCTATAGAATATAGACCCTTTACAAACTCAAATAAAGAATTTTAGACAAGATATAGGGAATCTGGAGGCTTTCTTTCTTGATTTCTCGCGTTTTTCTTTTTTATTTATTTATTTATTATAGTACCATCCACACATAGTGAGAAATGGTATTATAAGTTTGTTTAAAAGTTTGTAACGCATTAAAGGAAGCATCGGAAGGAAGCATATATTAATTTTTGTATGAAAAACTTCTTTATTAAAGTCAATATTAAGTTGAAATGGGATGTGGTGTCTTTTTATGGGCAGCCGCTTAACATACATAGACTAATGGGCGTGTCCCGCCCACTTTTTAGGGGTAATACCATACAAACCCACAGCTCATATTAATGCATTTGTAAGAAAAACATCTTATAATTGGTCGCTTTATACACATCTTCATGGGGTGGTCCCTATTTAACCACACCACCCCCCCCCGTATGAATGGAATTAGACCTTCAACTCAACCAAAGTTAATGTTTGTTCTTGTTTTTTTTTTAATTTCCAAAATCTACGTAATTCTACATAAGAACGACGAAAGGGTATTTACGATTTCAGGTATTATTGATTGAACTATTGAGACTAACTTTTTAATAGCGAAGAAGTAGGTTACTTTAGAAGCTAGAAGCGGACTCTATGAGCAGGGACATTGCTGAAAAATTACAGCAATACAAGTCTACTTTCTGCATTAGACTTAGACAAATAGAATGAAATCTCTTGCAGCCGCTCCCAGTTTTTTGACCACATTTCAGTATTAGTATATCTTCACGCTGCTTCTTGTTGGTGTAAAGTAGTAGTACTGACTGACTGACTAGGCTGGGTGTTACGAAAATTATCTTATTGTCAACTTCGTTTCAAAGATAAGTATATTCTAACCGAATAACTCTAAAGACAAAATAGAACAAATACCCACAAATGTAGTAATGCAGTACTAATTGAATAGTGACAATAGACAAACCTAGCCAAATTGTCTAAATAAATTACACAATATTTCTGCGATTTCACAACGGCACGTACCCACAAACTCCCTCGAATAATTTAGTGTTTTACAAAGTTTTCGAATTAAGTCAAATGTTTACAAGGCCTCAAAGGTAGGCGGCCCCATAATATGCGTACGTATATACCTGATTACCATGATACCATGTCAACCAATCTGGTGTAGATATGGTTCTTATTCCCTCAATAAACATGATATTAGTTAGAAAGTTGGTAAGAAAACTTTTTATAATCCGAATAACTGCACTAGTGAAAAAGATTAAGATTGTATTGTATAATTGTTTTGAAAATGATCCTCATCATACAAAAGGTGAATCCAATTAGGTTTGACTTTAGGTGTCATTAACAAAAGCTGATATAGTGTAAATGTATTTTACACTTATAAATATTAATAACAAATATTAAGACCTCGTTAGCTCATCTACGTAGAATGCATGCTAACATCCCAAAAATCGAAAGTTCAAATCCCACTCACTCGAAAGTTTTTTTTAATTATAAATATAAAACTATTATTTCTAATTATTTAGCACTTCACAAAATCATGCCCAACCTTTAACTCATATAAACATATATGACTTAAACGGCGCATGATATAAGTAGCAAGACTTGCAATAATACAGCCAGTGTACTGATAAGGACTTGTAGATGAGCCCGAAACACTTGCCTCCGTGGCTAGACATTCTTTGTAAACAAAAAATTTCACATTGAAAAATATGTAAATATTTCTCAATGTAAAAATGATATTGAATTAGTTAAAGCTTTATTTTTTAGCATTTTTGAAAAATCATTTAGAGTGTTAAAACGATTCAAAACATTGTATCTTAAAAATATGTAACTAAATTCCATATTCTTATAAGTGAACCAAATTCTTATCAACAAGTAGATACAAACATTTTGGACATACTATTTTTATAAATTAAGCTTACGTTAAAAACGCATAAATTAGCAAATATGGAAATTATTTTTATCTATCGAACTCCCATTTCTACACTTTTTTGTGCGGCACGTGGGAACTGCAAATAACGCTGAAATCAAACAAAACCAAAACTGACAAACATTTTGCTAATATTTAAATTCGCATCTGTCTGCCATTAAACTAAAAATAAGGCAATACAAATTCCAACCACTTCAGACGCGACTTTATTTATTTAAGAATATATAAAAACGTCGAAGATTCAAGATTCAAACCGAGTAAACACAAATATAATATGTACACCTATTAACGCCGTAAATACTCTATATTTATGGCAAACATTTGGTTAATAACATTTATGGTACTATTTTGGAACTGCGTTCAAATTTAAAGAACAACACAGAAGGTGATGCAATCTTTCATGCATAATTGGGACTATTTATAGCTAAATTGTGCATGTGATTAGAAAATAAACAAATAATATACAAATCAAATATAAAAAAAAACCTCTGGACGAGGTGAAAAGCAAGTGACGAAAGCCTAGTTGTAACTCTCAAAAGCTCCTATATCAATCTTGTGAGGAAAGATTTATATTTTTCATTTGTATTGTTGCGATCGATTGTAAGAAGTAGTTGAGCGTTCGTCATGTTGCAAATTGTTATGCCCTATACCCCAAGGATATGCGTGGTAGACCCTTTAAAGTATATATTTGTTTATTGATATAATGACATCCATAAATATCAAAAACCATGCCACTCTCTCTCTCTCTCTCTCAGTTTTAAAAATAACTCCATACAAACGCACCATCTACTTTTTCGTTTTTGGGTTTTAGAAATTATGTTTTTCATTCCATTGGTTGGAATATATAACTGCTATACAATTAGAAATGTTTGGCGTGAAGGGTATTAAAGATTGGGTTTCACTCACTTTAAAATGTTCCTTGTTAAATACACTCCTCGCCACTTGAATAGAACACCCCTTTAAGTCTGTTTGCTAAGGCCCACTGCTCCCAAACCAAGCATGCTGGTAACTTATTTTTTTTTTTTTTTTTTTTTAATTGAACTTCATTTAATTGTTGAAATTTGACCAGAAGGAAGATTTAATGCTAAAGCTTAAAGGTTTAGCAACAAATTATTAACCAAAACCCGTCAAAATGCGGGTTACAAATTTTGTACCACTTGAGTAGGGCACTTTTAGATTTTATAAAACATTTTTTAAAAGTGTGTTGTTCCAAAGTTTCACACATCCGGTTTGTAAGCGATGTATACAAATTGGTCAAAAAAGTATAGCGAAATCGAACTAATTCGATTGATTGGGTTAGTTCAGGTATACTTGAATATTGTTGTCCTGATCCATACACTCGACGTGTCAACCATCCCCAAATATTTTCGAAAATATTAAAATCCAATAAGTGGGACAGCCAGCTTAATGTTGATATACCCATAGAAGAGGTCCTAAAAGGTTAAGAAATGGCCGCCCACTCCATCACAGCTCCGACTCTGCTATGCAGCCGGTCCAATTGATAAGTTTCATTGCAAAGGCTATGGTGATAGTAGCCACTCCAAAGTCCAGCTCATATGTGATGGATAAAAAGTGAGGCGCTGCGTTTTTCGAACCGGGTTAAGGTGGCTTCTTCTTGATTTTTAGTTTTTTTTATTAGCATAGTTGTGAGACTTGCCTTGATACCACATTTTTCCCTGATTTTTGTCAGAGTCGTGTGATTTTGACGCTTTTCTTAATATAAGTCGCCTTTTTCCATATTTTGACTCATTACTTAAAAATATGGATAGAAAGTGTTAGCGCCGCGCCTCTCGATTTACTTAGCCAGTGTCCTTTGTAAGCTTTGAATATAATAAATTGTGTATATATATTTCCTGATGCAGTCCAAATGAAGCTGTTACAACAACAACAACAACGAAGTTTTTACTGATAAGTCTGATTGAGGTATCATATACTATTAAAGAGATTTTGAAACGTACATACAGAAAATGTTACAATATACACAATTGGATCACCCTATTCTGAAATATAAGCGGTTAAAAATGCACATGCTTAAGCGATATTTTTGCTCGTGGTGGACCTCTCGCCCCATTATGTTCTGTTTTTATTCTTGTCGCCGAAAAGAGCCCAACGAGTCCAAGATCAAAAACAGGCGCGATTTCACTACACAAAAAATTTTTATTCTATAACTTTTTTCAAAACGGAGGAATTTGTCGCGAAAAGCCCAAAAAAAAGCTCAAATTGGTTATTGTGACCAAACGACATGTGTGATATGTGTGATATGTCGTTGGAAAGATCTTTCAAATATACCTTTCTAATGAATGCTTATTTGGCATAGTACAATCAGTACAATCACTACTAGTATATTATATAGGTTAGGTTAGGCTAGGATATCCAACATGGTTGAACGCCACATTGTCACTTAGGCCATCATATGCTCCTCTTGTAATACCAAATATATTTCCTATTTAAGCCACAGCTACTCTGAGAACCTATTTGTCAATGTCAAGAACGTCGAGATATGTTTAATCTCTTTTTCTGAGATCTCAGTTAAGTTATCCAGGAAGGGGCAACCTAATAACGTCAGTCTCTTCCTACTGTGGGCCGGACAGTGACATAGCAAGTGCTCGACTGTCTCCTCCTCCTCGGCATTTCCACAGCTTCTGCAGAAGTCTCAGGAGTTTATCCCTAGCCTTGTGGCATGTCTCCCTATTATACAGTGGCCTGTGAGGGCTCCCACAATAAAAGCTAACTTATCTCTCTTGTGCTGAAGTAGTGCTATTGTTCTTTTAAGATTGTATTTTGGCCAGGTTAGTCTACACGTGCCAAGGTTGCACCATCTATTGGTTGCAATACCGATCATCTGTAGTTTACATGTAGCCATGGGTATACCTGCTGTGGGCTTCCCTGGAAGGATATCAGCAGTGGTACCCCATCCGGCTAGTTTATCCGCTTCACAATTTCCCTCTATATTTTGGTGACCAGGCACCCAGATGAGATGTCTAACATAGTGCCAAATAAAGGTTAAACAGAAGAGAGAACCCCGCCCAAAGGAACGCCTATCTATAACTTACGATAACCCGACCCCACACCCCTGAACTGAACGTATGCCCTTCTTCCGTTAAGATAGTTTAATAGCCAGCGTTTTGTTTTGTCGGGTAGTGAGGTGGAGTACAGATCTTGTTGCGTCTAGTTCTCGCACTGCAGCCACACTGAGTTGGGCTTTCGTCATTATACAAATATACTTTGCTCATGAATTCAATTGTATCCAAATCATTTTGTTACCCATTCTAAATATAAATCATGATATATAATATCGCATTATGAGTTTGTATCGCAAATGATAAAAAAAAATTATGTACCTATACATAATGCTATAAACACAAAATCAAAATCAAATTGAATGATATCGCCGTAATTAGCATGTAGCACCCACACAATGCATGTCGTTCCAAGCGCTCTGATTGATTGTATTTTTATTGTTTATGATGTGATTTATGTGTCGTATAAATATGTTAGTTTTACTTATATATAAGCAAAAAGTAATCATTTACACTGACCTTAGACAAGCAAACATTATTGAAAAATTTATGGGATGTCTTTTCCAAACAATAGTTCCTTGCAATAAAGCGTTATATTCTGTAATAATAAGAAAAAATTCCTTAAATTTCAAAAGAGTAGAAATTCCAACAAGAACTCACAGTTTGCTATAAGTTCCTGCACACACCTTAAAAAATTCTTGAAAGAAATAACCGTATAAAGTAAATTTTATGAAGCAACCAATTTAGTTGGGTGTGTTCGCCATTAGAGCGTCATTGGTTTCAAGTCAAAATAGACACACAAACTAGCCACAGAAATGTCATTTTAAAATTTTTTCCTTTTTCCCGCTTCACTTCTAGAATGTCTGCCGGCACGTTATGTGCTCGCTGTGCTTGGCTCGTGTGGCATGGCTATTATATATGGGCTGAAGGTGAATCTTAGCGTAGCTATGGTTGCTATGTTAAATCATACTGCGATTGGACATGGCGGCGCACATGGTGGTAGTACGCATTTGACAACTGACGTCAACGTTACACTGCCGCAGGATGAAGTCTGCCAGAGTCCTGGCGGTGATGCCAACAGCACTGCAAAGGTTGAGGTGAGTTAAAATTAATACAATAAAAAAATCGTAAACTTTTTTTCAAAAAAAAAAAAAAAAAAAACACTTACCATACAATAGAATGGTCCATTCACCTGGAGCGAACCGTTGCAAGGTACACTGCTCAGCTGCTATTTCTGGGGTTATCTGGTCTCGCAAATACCCTGCGCACACATTGCCGAAAACTTCTCCGCCAAATGGGTTATGCTCTTTTCCGTTGCCATCAATGTAATCTGCACACTGTTAACGCCGGTTTTGACCAAGGCTCATTATGTTGGCTTGATTATTATGCGTGTTTTGGAAGGCGTTGGCGGTGGTGCTTCATTTCCGGCTATGCACTGCATGATTGCTTCCTGGGCACCGCCCAATGAACGCTCAGTTATGTCGACTATTATCTATGTTGGCACCTCGTTTGGCACCGCTTTGTCTATTTTAATGGGTAAGTTTAATTAATTACTTAGTAAATTAATTCTTACTAAATTATTTATTGATGAGACAGCTGGTATGTTGTCGGCGCACTTTGGTTGGGAATCGGTTTTCTATGTAATGGGTGGCTTGAGTTGCCTCTGGATGATGTTGTGGACTGTTTTGGTGCAGGATAATCCTAAGAAGCAACGTTTTATTAGTCCCGAAGAACGTCAAATGATTACCAGCAGTTTGGGCACGGATAAGGAGGAGACTGGCGTTGCAGTCAAAGAAGCGCATCCACCTGTACCATGGAAGAAGGTTTTCAGCTCGGTGCCCTTCTGGGCTATACTCATTTCACATGTCTGCAGTAACTTTGGCTGGTACATGTTCCTCATTGAGATTCCGTTCTACATGAAGCAGGTGCTGGCATTCAATGTGTCCAGTAATGCTGTCGCGAGTGCGCTACCCTATTTCCCGATGTTGATCTTTAGTATTATATTGGGCAAGACTTTGGATACGCTCAAATCGAAACGTAAGCACATAAATATTGAAAAATAGAAAATCTCTTTCGTTATTAATCATATTTATATAACTTTGCAGAGAAAATCACCACAACTATTGCCAGAAAGACTGCCACCAGCATCTGCACCATCATTCCAGCCATCTGTTTGCTTACGCTCTGCTATATTGGCTGTCGCCACACGGCCGCTGTAGTCATTATGTCAATTGGTATCATCGCTATGGGTGGCATGTTCTCTGGTTTCCTATCCAATCACATTGATATTGCACCAAACTATGCCGGAACTCTTGTCGCGCTTACTAATACCGCTGCTACATTACCGGGCATTATTGTGCCGCTTTTTGTTGGCTTCATGACCAAGGGCAATGTAAGTTAGAGCTTCTGCTAATTGAGTTTTCGCAGCGTATTAGTCTCAAAATGTAAATTTCCATTTTACAGCAAACCATAGGCGCTTGGCGTGTCATCTTCGGGGTTACCATTGTACTCTTCATCATTGAATTCTTTGCCTTCACCTTCCTGGGCTCTGGCGAAGAGCAACCATGGAATAAGACCGAATCGAAAAAGGATGATACAAAGGATGAGTCCACACCACTCAAACCAACCAACCAGAAATCCAACGCTTAAATACTCACTGCTAGTACAACTAAGAATTCTTTAAAGTACAGACCAAAAAATCGAAACAAACAAAAAAATGGCAAAATTTATAGAAAAACCGACTGTATATAGTGTTTAGTTTTCTTTTTTATGTATTTCATTTCTTATATAAGTTGAGTTAATCAATTCAATGCCTCTACCTCTATGGAACAAAACGTACATTTTTATAAAAAAAAAACCCCGCCTGTGTACTTACTATCATTGAAGACACACTATGCTGCTTAATTTTAAGTTGAGAAATTCATAGAAATATATGTATTTATTTTTTACAATTCATTAAAAATGAAAAATCACTTTGGGCGTTGTTGGCCGGAAAGACAAAAATTTGTATTATTTATTATTCAGAAAACAAGTAAGTAAAACATAGTCGAGGTGATAACATAAATAGGTGCCCCACTAATTACACAGCATCCTCTAAAGTTCGTAAATTGATGAATAGCATATATCTTTAATTTTTTAAATACGTATATCAAAGAAATTATAATATTTTGGTGTGATTTTAGTATATTACTTAGGGTTTGATTGCGGACTGTTCCAGGTTCCCATCTAAGGTGGTCCACATAACCATGTATCTTGTTTCTTCTCCTCAATATGTAAATGGAGAAAGTGTGTTTCCTTTGGGCTTATGTGAAATACAGAAACTACTTTAGTAAGCCACCGAGCATTGCCCAACTGAAAAGTAACATTCGTAATGAAATCCGTGCCATAAAATCTCAAATTTTGACTACGTTCAAGGAAAATGTATTGGAAATTGCGTGAAGCATAAAATGACCAGCATTTGCGAAACGTTATCTTTTATGTTTAATTCAATAAAATTCCAAATTTGTATATTAAAAAGTTAAACGAATTTAAACCATCCTTTTTACGACATGTCGCTAAAGGGGTGAACTCATGATTTATTAGCTGCGACGAAATAGCACACAAATCAGATTTGGGCATGTTTTCAGCATTTTAAATGAAAGAAGCGCGCCAAAAAAACTAACCTGTCCACCTCTCCGCAAAACTTTTACAATCAAGTTGGCAGCGCTGCGTTAAAACCGATCAGCTGTGTTGGTGCAACCAAATAAAACGTCGGAGCCGGTTATGCAGACAGCAGCGCGGTACGGCAGGTGAAGCATGTGTTAAATAGAAAGTGAAATCGATTGATTGTTATACGTACCTATCGTGTATTAATTAATTAAGTATCAAAGATAACATTCGACACATAATGCTCAAAGCACGGAATCTGCTGCAGCTGCAAAAGCGCTGGAAAAGTGGCAAACAACGCTGGTCCGTGTTGCAACGCAAGAAGACCAACACAGATCGTGCACTGGACAGCTTCGATGATTTCTACGGTTCGGTGTACGGCGTGCGCTGGAAGAATATGCGTGCTGCGCTGCTAACAGAGAACAAATACGTTGCATTGGTCAATAATTTCGGCGACACAGAGCAAACGTGCAGCATGCTGGAGCTGGATGGTGCAATCAGCATGAAATCTTTGGTAAACTTGGCCAAGGAACGCTTGGAGCAGGATGAACACACGGAAGAAAAGCAGCAAGTACAAACTAGCAGTAGAGTGGCTGAGAAGTTGGATGCGCTTATCAAGCAGCAGGAAGTGCGTGAAGTGGATGCAATATATCCGTCAACTGGTGAAACACAAAGCGAAGAGAAACGGCCAATTCGTTTAAATTTCGGTACTGAGGAAACATCTGCCATGGAAAATAACGACGAAGTCGCTCACGTCGACAAAGTAGATTACAAAAAAAGTTTAACACAAGCGCTCGAGGAGGATGTACAACTCGATCAGAATCGTTTGGTTGATCCGGAATTTGGTACTGGCGGTTTGTACGAATATATGCCGGCGCATCAAATCAAAGGCAAAGAAGATTGGGTGCCCGAATCCGATCATTATAAATACTATCAGACCAATGCTGATTTTCCGCTGAACATCGAATTGGAAACGGATTTTCAATTTCCCGAGAACCTTTGTCTCTACACCTATGAAATGGGCAATTGCGCTGATTTTAAAGCACCGCGCAAATGTCTAACCGGTGTACTCTCACACTTCCTAATGGATGGCGCTTCGGCTTTGCCACCGCTCTTGCTGCAAGTCAAACACGGCGAGCGTGTGCTTGATGCATGTGCTGCTCCTGGCGGTAAATCGTTGCTCATGCTGCAAACACTACATCCGGATCAATTGGTTTGCAACGATATACAGGAGTCGCGTTTAAAACGTTTGCGTCGTGTCATGCAGGAATATCTATTCGACTATAAAGAGCGTTGGGATGGACGTCGTGTTGTGCTAAATCAGAGTGATGCACGCAATTTGGACGAATACGAGAGCTATGACAAAATACTCGTCGATGTACCGTGCACCATAGATCGACATTCGCTAATGCAGCAGGACAATAATATTTTCAAACCATCACGGATTAAAGAACGTTTGCGTATACCGGAACTACAAGCAGGCATATTAAGCAATTGTCTGCGACTGTTGAAACCCGGTGGCAGTCTCATTTACTCGACATGCTCACTGTCGCCGGTGCAGAATGATGGCGTTGTGCATATGGCGTTACAGAAAATCTTCGCAGAACATGGAATTACAACGACAATTAAAGATCTTAGCTTGCTTATACGTCTGTTTAGTGATGTTTATAAATTCGAGCATCCCAAGGGTTTGAAATATGGACAAATGGTTGTGCCTTACCTGCCGGCAAACTTTGGACCAATGTATTTTAGTAAAATCACGAGAAATCATTGAACTGTTTGCTTAAATTTATTAAAGTTGTAGGTATGCTTTCGTTAGAGAACTTAAGTTTTTTTCTTTTTCTTGTGTTTTAACGGCAGTGGTCCGGGTGTTTTGAATACCGTACTGTAAAGAAGATATATATGCTTTATTAGAAATAATAAATATTTAAGTGATAAAATAAACTTACTGGCATGTCGTACAAATCGGACTATATTTGCAGAAAACTGTAAATGATGCAATATTAAAATTTATACTTTCACAGATTTGGCAATACTACGGTTCCCGGAGCACTACAACCTGACGATGAATTCTTATAAAACTCGTCAAAATAAGACGAAAATGGGTTATCAAATTTTAGGGATTCACAGAAATACACTGAAAATGGTATAGGGTCGTTGGATAATAAAAATTCTTATTTTAAAATTCGATATCTCGAAAACTAAACGAGATATCTCAAAATTGGAGGATCCTTTTATAGTAGTCCTATTGTGATCAAGAATAATGTTACATACATTTGTACAAACTTAATATACCCTTTCACCCTATGGGTTACAAATAAAAATTATTTATTTTTCGTCTTATTCTATAAGAGTACACCGTCAGATCGTGGTTCTTCGGAAATCGTATAATTCTACAAATTTTATAAAACTTACTGGATAAACAAACGGAACAAACGTAGCCAACATCAATGAGCTCACGATGACAAAAGCATGCAGCACGATAGTCCACTTTCGTCGGTGGTGGCAACACTAGCTTATGACGCATTTGTGGATCCGGTAGAAACACCCAGAGTAAATATTGCAGTAAACCATCTAGTTGTGCTAGTTTTAAATATTGGCCACCAGTAATATCGCAGCCCTGTTGCAATAAACTTAAAGATTTATCCAAGGCACAGACATCAATAATAATGTTAAATTTCTGCGCTGTGAAGAAGACATTCATGTAGCTCATGTATTGTGAGGCGCATTCGTTGCTGCCGGTGAGCACCAGTATGCGGGAATGCATTTTCATACCGGCGGCGCAGTTGCGTTGTAGCTTTATTAGAAAACAAATCATTAATATATATTTTTAATTGCTAAATAAACATCATTTTTTACCCGCGCAATATAACAGAGCGCCATAGACATGCTACCAGCCAGTAGACTCTCTACGGGTGCAGTTATGCGCGGTGCATCCACAATGAGACTGCCCAGACTCTGTTTCACGGTCTTCTCAAACAAACTGAAGGCTTCATACTGGCCATCGACTTGTCGCACTTCCAGCTGACGTCCTGGAGTGGGATAGAGCATGTTGCTGAAAATATCAATATGAAAACTTTTTAATTACGTTCATAGATTGTGCAAGCATAAAAATGACAGTTTGGTTAAAGATGCAAAGTAATCACTGAGAATATAGCGAAGTCGTTTTTCCAACGTCTTTTGACGCGATGAAGCGTGTAATGACGCTGATAGAGAAGTATTTCTAGAACCACAATTTGTGATAGCTTTCTTGTAGAACCACCGTACTATAACAAGGTTAACTCAGTAATTAAAAAGCTGAAGAATAACAAAGCAGCAGGCTGCAGAGGAGCGGCAAGCTAGGTTATTTAATACCGGTAGCTAAGAGTTGGTAAGGCGTATGCACCAACTCTTCTGCAAAATTGGTTGCGATGCATGCATGCCCAACGATTGAAGTCCTAATGTTTTTGTCCTATCTTCAAGTGAGAACGCCACGCTTTTAATTGGATATAATTAAATAATTATAATTCAGTCCCGTGTACTCCGTAAACAGCTGAAGCCATACACGAATGCACTGAGAGCACAGTATCAGTGTGACTTCAGTCCAAAGATGCCGAAAAGTAATATAATTTTCACTGTACGAAAAATACTGGAGAAGATTCATGAGTACAACAAAGACACACGCCATCTATTTGTCGATTATAAGGCCACTTTCGACTTGCCGATAAGTACGAAGCTTTTCAAAGCAGTATCTGAACTTGATATCCCAGCAAATATCGTTCATCTTTGCATGATGACGCTATCACAGGCGTCGTCAAAGTAGGAAAAATACTTTCAAAAACTCTATTTCCAAGATAGATTTTAGGGAGATTCACTCCTTATGGGCTTCCTACTTCATTGGCCATACGTACAACGGATGAGCATAATCTTCGGCGAGGAAGTGATACTACTTGCGTATGTTAATGACTTTGACATCATCGGCATGAACGAACGGCGTGTTAGCAGTGCGGTTGAGATCAGTGAAGAGGACAACACGAAGTAAATTCTTTGTGTGCACTTGCAGACCCTCGTAACGCGTTGCGCGGTCTGTGAGTATGGATAATTTCAACTTCAATATTGTAGAGTACTTTGTCTACCCGAGAACAGAGATAACTAGCTGGAAAACGTCATCCTTGGAATCACACGATGAATCACGATTCCTAGCCACTGATATTTTTGGTTATGGAAGCAAATTGGAGGTATTGAGCTTACTATAATGGAGGATCTCACCAAGTTTGATATTTCCAAAAACTTGGACCGCCGCCCAAAGAACTAAAGCGGCTGGTGCGCTTTCCGCCGGAGATACGGTTGATGTGCTATTTAAGTAAGATATGAATTTGAATACTACTTACGTGGAATAGTGCGAGCATGAAATGACCGCCAATTTGTTGAGTGACTTTTGCATGAGATGAGCATTGCCGAATGCTAAAACTGCGTCCAGACATTGTGTGAGACTCTGTGGATTTTTACGCACTATCAACTGCGAGGGATTTGTATCCAGCACAATGACCAATAGGCTAACACTCTTGTTGTCTACATAGTATATATACACATATATGAAATAAATAAATATATTAACTAATTATATGCCAATATTTACCTTCTACTGACGCTGCAGCCGCGGCTGCTGCACTCTCCGTTGACTCCATTACCACTACAATGGCGCTGCCAACTGCACGCAATTGTTCATTTTGCTGTCAACTTGTCACCTTGTCACTACACACATCGAACAGCTGTTTCATTCGCTGGGGCGTACACGAACAAAGGCAGCGATAATAAAAAAAAAATACGCTGAAATAAACCATTTTCTTTTTTAGACTACACACACCTTTTGTTATTTACGTGCTCGCCATCATGCTTGTTCTGGTGCTCGGCGACTTACACATTCCGCATCGCTGCAGTAGTCTGCCGGCGAAATTTAAAAAGCTACTTGTGCCCGGCAGAATACATCACATACTCGTAACCGGAAATCTTTGCACCAAGGAATCGTTTGACTATCTTAAAGGCCTCGCTAACGATGTGCACATAGTGCGTGGTGATTTCGATGAGAATCTCAGCTATCCGGAGCAGAAAGTCGTCACCGTTGGACAATTTCGCATTGGTCTTTGTCATGGCCATCAGGTTGTACCGCGCGGTGATCCCGAAGCACTGGCGCTGATACAGCGTCAACTGGATGTTGATATACTGATAACGGGGCACACGTATAAATTTGAAGCTTACGAACATGGTAACAAATTCTATATAAATCCCGGCTCAGCAACGGGCGCCTTCAATCCACTGGACACGAATGTGGTACCGTCCTTTGTACTCATGGATATACAGAGCGCCACTGTGGTGACATATGTGTATCAGTTAATCGGCGATGAGGTTAAAGTGGAACGCATCGAGTATAGAAAGGTTTAAACCGTATGACAGATGGAGTACTTACGTAGTAATGAAGATGCACACTCGCAACACGCTCTGGACTGTCTGTCAACATTTTGTGTGGCATTAAATTGTAATTCTTTTATATTACATCCATCGTTTGTATATTCTGTATTGGCCATTCCTTGTTTAATCGATCATTATACTAAATACTTAGCTAATTTCAAAATTCACACAAAATGTTACAGAGCCGTCGAGTTTATTTATAAGCTCTATCCTTTCGAAGGATTATGATCTAATGTGAAAATCTAATATTGCAATTATATTTTATTTAACTACGCAAATAAATATTGTATTTAGCAAAAATTAAGTTGTACAAATGTAGGCATTAAACACATTTTTATTTTAATTGCATATAATTTTCAACAAGTTAAAAGTAATTGTGTTGGGAAGCCAAATATCGCTGGAGATTATGCATTTCATTGGAACTCGTATATTGTAATTGGTTTCAGCTGAGTTATGTGAATAGTTTCCAATCTGCAAAATTTTTGAACTATGTCCCGGGAAGTTCCAAGGCTTCCTTGCAAATGGTGCTTAATGCTGTAATTGGTACCTATGATATAGTCAAACAACTCGATTAGGGTCTTGATATAGAAAATATAACTCAACGAAATATGTATCCTTTTACGAGTATTGAAATAATAAATAATGTTTTATTTTTGTGCCTATCATATATGGATAAGTATGCTGAAACAAAATGTTAGTGAATTCTCCGTTTTTATTTTTGACTGCCCAGTTATATGAAATGGTGGACTCCTTCAAGATTAAGGAAAAAATCCCAACATTTTATAAATTGTTTTCTTAAGTTACAATTAAAATTATGCACATTTTTATTTGTCGTTTTATTATGTAATATTTCCTTAACAATAGAAATATTAAATTTCCGTTGTATGAAGGTAGCTATTGCTTTTCTTTCCGAAGAGGAGGGCTATTTCGAGGGCTCATTGCTATTCACATTGATGCTGCCGACCACTTTCAGCAAAGTTACAAAGTACAGTTCCCCAAAATTATCAATTACATCAGTTTAGAAAATCGACCAATTTGTATGCGCACAAGATCTCTATGTATTTCCCATGAATTTTGGTCCATTAAACACGAAAATTCCATTTACATTTTTTTCACGTTATGCATTTTTTTTAAATGTTTAATTTTCTCCAGATCCGACGTTTTTGAGTATATCTCGAGTTTTAATTGAAATGCTTTTGTAAGAGTTCAAAATCCGTTTTTGTTTACTTCAGTTTCTATATGATTTTTATAAAAAACTTTTGCAAATGGCCCAAGAAAGAAGCCCATTCTACTTTGACCAAAAATGTTTCGATGGTCAATATTTCCAAGAAAACTTTTTTTATGTTTGTACTTATGCACAAATTGAAACTATAGCCAGGAAGTAAATCTCGTGCCCTACGCATTTTGATTGATACCTTGAAACTCCGGATAATTCGGTGTTTTTAGAGGTTAGGAAGGAAATATGGAGTAGTCACATCCCAAAATCAAAAGAATCTGACTTTTCTGGTCTTACTTTATAAAGTATATATGTACATACATTCTTGATGAGCATCGAATGAAGAGTCATACATCCCTGGCCTACATTTTAAACATTTTATTTTTATATACAAAATTTGTTGGTGGTTTTGTTGTTTTTGTAACAGCTTGGTTTGGGCTGTATTAGGATATAGATATATACACAATTTATTATATGATGGATGTATTGTGCAATGTGATTTTGGATGTGAGAGAAAGACAGACCGAAATGTAACCTAGGTTTAACACCTAGGAAGGACTGGTCGTAACCAAAGGTCTAAAGGACTCAATTATATTGTGTATTGTGTCGTGCGGTGACTGACCTCATTCGGGGCAGCAATCATTATTGCTTATCCCAATCCGTTCCTCCATCCGGGTCTCAATTGTGTAGGTTTAGTCCTGGTACTACGAGGGAGGCGTTTTCCACTCTCATTAATAGGTTGTGGTCTTCCACCTAACACTATGTAATCGTTTTTTTTTTTTTTTTTTTATTACGTTCCTAATCTATTATTACGTTTTATTATATTACGTTTCGAAGGACGACTGGGTTTTCGCCCAGGACCGATCTGCACAAGAAGATTTGTGCAGTCAAAGGTTGTCCAACACAGCCCAAGTGACTGTATCAGGTATATCATGTAGGTGGTTTTGTTATTAATTACGTTTGAAACCCCAAATTTGTAAATACTCGTATCCAGCATAGGGTCAGATCGGACCACTAAAAGGGGCAGGCACCATACAAACTTGTACACCATTTTTAAGTTCTTGTGCGAAATTTTATTGTTGTTAGTTAATTGAAAAATGCCAAATTAAGCGTATCCTTATAAAATATTTCGTATGGAACTAAATCGGAATACTTTAATTGATAGCCCCATGCAAACCTACTCCCCATTTTTGAGTTTTTTTATGAAAAATTTTTGTTTCAATTTTTAATTATAATAAGATATGCCGCATTTGTCCAGATAGGAACACTAAAGAGTATATATATGGTTTATAGCACTCTCGCCTGTTGCGGTTCTTTCTTATTTATAATGCCCTACAGAGTTAAAAACTTCCAATACTCTATAATTTAAGCAGAAAAAAGAAAGAAAACTACATTTTGTATAAATATCAAGTCGATTTGATTTATTATTTTGCCGAATGCAATAAATATTCAATTTTTAAACACAATTTCTAATTAAATTTCTTTAAAAATTTCGCTTTTATACTAAAAATTATTGCATAAATGATTTTAAGTTTTAAAATTTTGTTGCTGATAAAAATTGTTACAACTCGAAATGCAAACAATTTGTTTAAAAATTGCAGACTAAAAACAATAAAATGACAAAGAATCTTTTTTTTTTTTTGCATTTTAAATATATTTTTTGGGAAAACTTTTAGGCTAGACAAAAAAAAATTAAGAAGTTTTATTTTTTTATAAATCGCTTTTTGACTAACAAATTTGGCAACAATTCAAAGAAAATATCAGTAATTGTTTGCTAAATACTTTGAAAATAATAAATTATATAAAAAATAATACAAAAATGTAGTACAGAATAAACAATAAATCGCAATTAGTCACTGATAAATATATAATTTTACTTAATATTAGTTTTATTCTTGCGCTTCCAAGTAATGATATCAAAAGGTTTTTCTTGTTGCTGTAGACGACGACGACGTGGGGTGCAAAATGTGGCCTAGCCAAAACTCGAGGGCCATACAAAAAGCGCTAACGACAAATGCTTAGCCAAGGCTATCGACACAGACAGTCTTGAGAGTCTTGCCCGAAATGGTTGTCTTAAATTGTTCCGGTACGGCCAATTCAGTCTGTAAATAAAATGCATACATATTATTATGGTACAAATTGCAAGCCAAAAAAGATAAAATTTAGGTACATACATAGTCACCGCTGCTCTCTGGCAAGAGTATATTCATCTCGGAAGACTTGGAGCTGACAATTTCAACACCCATTGAGTCCTTGGACAAGTACATTTGGCAGCCATCGGTTTTATCGATCGAGACAGTTGGCACAAAGCCCAACGTCTGCATTTGCACGCTCTGACAGTTCACAAACTCCACGGAAGAAACGACCGAGTCGAAGAGTAGCGAACACTTCTTGCACGAATCCAGCACAATGTTATTCACCTTGCCCTTAACGGTGAGCGTAGAGCCCTCACATTTAAACACATAGACCACATTGTTCATTTCGGCATTTTCGACCAGCAGGTTTGGGTTGTTCTTTTGATATTCAATCAACCATTTCTTGCCGTCGCGCGTAAAAACGGGCGGCTTAGCTACAGCGGCAGCTGGTGCGCTCGACGACGACGACGAAACGTTACCAAATTGGGAAGGCGTCTTAAATGGTGCTGGACCAGTGCGTAGAGACGGGTTTTTATGCGTCTGCAAGTCAGCGGTAACCTTTTTCAAACCTAACAAAACGACAAGCGAAATAGAAAGTTAATAATAAGTTAATAAGGCGACATCAACAAATACTTGAATTACACTATATTACATTATATTCTTTTATCTTTTTATGGACGTAGTTTCCAAAAATGCCAACTTTTTTCTTACGAACCTTTTTCGATAAAAAACTTTGCCAAAAAAACGTATTTTGTTAGCATATCTCGAAAATGATTCTAAAGAAGAAAAAAAAGATTGGAATTTTTGGAATTTACACCGCTCTGAGAAAACAAAATTTTTAAACTAGTGTTATCTATAATAAGTCTACTACTTACTCTTTGTAATATCTTCGCCTTGATTAATTTGAGCGAAGAGCGCACTGCGATCTTCACCGGCGGCATCAAGTTTGAGTGCACTCAAATCTAATGGTGGCGGTGGTGGTGGCATACCGCCAGGTGGTGGTGGTGGAGGTGCGCCACCAGCTGGCGCTGCACCCTTGCCCGACCATACCAGACCAGTGGTATGGTACTGTTTAATATATGCCTGCAGTTCGGTCAATGTTTGTATCCATGCACGCGCCCATTCAACATGCTTTGCATCCTTCTCCTTCCATTCTTTCAACACACGATTCGTATAGAATTGACCAGCATCGTTCATTTCCTTAACATGCGGTCCTGGTGTAGGCGAAACACAAACCCAACCCAATGCCGGTATGCTCTCACTAATAGCAGACAAATGATTGAAATACGTCGAAGCACGTTGCTTCTCACGAAAGTCCTGTATGGCGCTAATCTGCGTCGAAGTCGGCTTCAGTAGCTCCATTTGCTTGGCCTGCGGCGGTTGTGCTATTTGCGTAGCAAGCGTCACATACTGCAATTGGGCGCTAAATAAAATAAAATTAATTAATAGAAATAAAAACGTTTATGAAAAACCAAAGCTACTTACTCGAATGCCGCTTTGACGAGCTCCGCATGCTTAGCCACATCGCCGCCAATTTTAGCCGACAAAGCCAAATATTGGCTCAGCGGACCGGCAACAATATCTTGAAAACCGTATACACTCATGCTGGGTGGTGGCGGTGGCAATGGTATATCCTCCGGTTCGTCTATTTGCTGATGATTGTACTCCGCTAATACAGTCGGTATCAGATACGTAGTCTCTTCTTCAACACTTTGCTCCCGCTGCTCCTCTGCTGGTGTGCTAGAGTGCTCACTGCTATGTTGTCCGTTTATACGTTGCAACGATGTCTCAATGCGTTCGATACGCTGATTTAAATTATCCGCCTGCTGTGTCAGTTGTGCGGCTAGCGTATCGACGGTTGTTGGCACTGCTGGCGGTTCTGGCTGTTCGAGTTCAATACTCTCGCGTTTACGCTCCAAAACCGTATCAAATGCACGATTTGCTAATTCCAATTCACGTGCCGACACGGAACGTTCCAAACGCTCGACTAATAGTTCCAAACGATTTACAAGATGCTCAAGATTATCCGCTATCGAAGGCTTTAAATCGGGATCACAAGCTATACATATATATAGAAAAATTCGATTAGTTTCAAAGCGTAATTAAAATGGTTTATAGGAAAAACTTGATTTATCTAAAATAGACAATATTGACACTATAAGCAAAGAAAAGTGTGCGAAAATTTTTGTACAAAAATTGACCAAGTATGCTGCAGCTGGTGATGGTGGTGCTGAAGATTGCTAAAAAACGAATGAAATCAAGTGCTACGCTGAGCTGAATTTAACAACTGAGTATGACGACGATGACTTTAGCGCATTCATCTTAATCTCTTTCAGCAAAGTCGTCGTCGTCGACGTCGTTGGCCGTCAGAGTAGTACCGTCATAAGTCGTTTTATGAATCATTTATTGTACGAAGTAAATAATAAATTACACTAGACGAACTATGTTGTACATAAAAAATTAAAAACTAATAAAACACAACACAACAACAGAGCATAAAACATAAAATTAAACATTCATTTATCACTCTTTATGCGATTTTCACAAGACACTGCAAATCATTAACAAATTTATATGATATATACACTTCTTAATTGTTTGAAAATTAGTATTAGCAGTTGTTGTAAAGCACAAATAGAAGATACTTTGCAATACACGAGTGGATTAAAAACAGCAAACGAATACATTCAGTTTCTTATGACACGCAATGAATGTTGTGAGTCATTCGATAGAGTAAAAATGTGTTGTGTACTGTCCTTTGATTCTGACTCATTGTAAATATGTTTAGAATAAATGCACCCGTCGATAGCAGTGTGCGAAAGCAATAGATTATCACTGAATCATTATATGAATATATGGTGTGACAATGATTCGAGTGATGCAGTGTGATCTTTTTTTCTCTGTTACTCTCTTTCCCACATAAGCTGACATTTATTTGCTATTTTTTAGTATATCGAGCGCCAACAATTTTGTTGATGAGCACTCACTGGTATTATTTATAAGGTACACATTTAATGCATTTAATTGATGAAGAGGAAGGGAGGACGGGTATGTTTGTCTTATACACATGAATACACACATACTCGTACATCAAAAATTAAGCAATATATTTTTGTTGAACAAAAATTTATTGTGTATTCAAGTGATTCAGTGTAAAGTGCTCTGATTTTTGGATATTTGATAAAAGCACAACAATTCATTCGTTTCAAAAGTGTATAGAATTGTGTATGAACTCGTTTCATATTATATATCTCAATGAGTAATATTCTTGTATGCATTCTGTAGCCAGAGTATGAAGTAATTAGTTCTCATTGTATGCATCGTTTTGAATTCACTTGAGCAGGTATTTAATATTTACTGTGCTTGCAATAAAGATTCCTGATAAGATTTTGAAGATAATTTGAAATCAGTAAGTTCGTTCAGTGTCTATGGCAAAAAGTTTTATTCACTATTTTCGTGTTCTATTTTGTTGTATATAAAAAATTTCGTGTAATTTGGCAGATACTATCAGATACATCAGACTTCAACCTACAGTTCGAACGCTGAATAATTCATATTAATCGTGATAACAGCTCAGAGCACATTTGAATGGTTTACACTAAACACAAAGTCTATTAAATTCCTCCCAGGTATGAGATGATAGAAGGGGAATTTATAATACTTCCTGAGGCCCAAGCAGGCCTCAGAAAGAAGAAAAAGCTCGTTAAACAAACTCTGCAGCAGCAGAAGGATTCACTTTTCAGAACCATAGCTTAATCGATCACCAGGATAGGTGCTGTTAAAACGGACGTCTATCCTGGATCTTACAGTTCGGTATAAAAATTGTTATTGTAAGTTTTTGAATCATGCGGTTCGCATGATTCATCACCCATCGGTCTCTGCCTTTAAAATGTTCAAGTATGGCAGTAAGTTACGGAAGCGATACTGTAAGGGGCCCCCACATTGTGGTAAGTCCATCCACTTCGGAAACCGGCTTAATGACTGTGAAGGTACCAACACCATGCAGTGACATTGCGATGAAACAAACACCATCCAACTTTTAGAGACCCTATGTGAGACTTCAGCATGAAAGATGTAGAGCGAAGTATTGCATGTAATATTGTAATTGCCTTCTAGTCCTTTTTACTCTCAGGTACACAGTCGAGTTGCAGTCAAGTCACTCGAAATAGACTTGATTCGTGAGAGTGTAGTACATAGTTACTTTGTACAATACATATAACCCTGTACTACGGCTGGTGAAAAATCCTATATGGCCGATGAATTCACCGACCACTGGTGGTGGGTCACTTCGTCGTCTTCCTTCACTAACAATACTAGCAGATTGTTTAAAAATAATTTTAGAAAAATTCAATCCAATTTTCTAGCGAAATAGTCAGTCCCTTGAAAGAGTGTTTGACATAATTCTACGTCGCACCGGTCGGCCTCTGCCCATGACATAGCCGTGTTAAATTCGCCAGTCAAATGTGTTACAGGTGGAAACGTTAAGTACTAGTACACGTCACGTCGGTGGTCGGTGAAATCACTAGTCCTACACAAATGCAGTCGAGCTACAATGATATCTCTGTTACAATAAAATTTGCTGTTGGTTTAACATTTATACCGGCATAATGAAATCTATTTCGGTAAACGAAAATTAGAACTGGTCTAACCGTAACCAACAAGTCTTGGTTTCGTTCCCTGGGTAAATACAAATAAATTCTTTAAATCTGTGTTATATGCTAAGCTCAAAAAACTGAATTTGCCACATGAGTTAAACTCAGTTTGAACAAAAAAAAAAAAAAAAAAACTATTCCTCGTGTCTATAACTCACTTTAACTGTTCGCACTCTAATGAGTGCTTAACTTGCACTGTGACTTTAAGTAAAAGACCATTGCGTCCATTATCAACTGCCGTAATCAAACCGACATATGGCATTACGCCTGAATTTTAACAGAACATTTAGTTGGAAATGTTGTGGACGTTATCCGTATTGTTCTTTCCCCCAAAAATGAATTATTGTAAAGAGTATAGATGTTTTCGGTTTGCCGAATTCATTTAGCTTTTTTCTTCAATGCTCAATTTAATGAATTCTCTGTAAATTTTGCTTCTATCCTTTCTCTTCTATTGTATTATCTTCTGAGCTCACCTGGATTATTACAGTTTTTTATATCGTTGATGATCAAAGTACGCCCACAGCAGGCACTCAACGTTTGACCCATTAATTGGGTTAGCAATTGCTTCTAAACAATCGTTTCGTTTTTAATCATGCATAGATAGAAACTTTTTCCAAAAACAACATTTGCTAGCACATATTAATACTTGAATGTATCCATAAATGGGAACATTTCACTTTTTGGCAGTGCGCGGCGTATCTTTCATTTCACAAAAACAATTTACCAGCTTACTCTGTAAGAGCGCGGGTGTATAAACGCAGGAGAGACAGAGAGAGACATAAGTAAACGAATATATATAAAAATTAAATTTAAAAAAAAAAAAAATAAAAGTATCTTATAAATGGCGTCAAGTGCGCCGCTCGCCGGTCAGCTAAAACTGAATCATTATATTTCAACGACAAACGATTTGTGCGGCCGATTGAATTCTTTGCATACTTTTTTTTTCTAATTTTTTGCAGTAAACGAAATTATTTCGTAGCTTTGTTGTTTTTACTATCGTATTATTTTGTATCTGTGTAATTTTCTGCCATGAAAATCGTGCATCGTTTGTCTATATACAAAATATATATTATATAAATACAATATATTTTTATAATGAAACAACTGGCGATTTATTTGGAAAAAAATAAACAATCAAACAATGTATACACTACAGATGCATTAGCAAATATACAATAATAAAACTAAATAACCATTTCTGCGAAAAACGACAGCACAAAAAAGTTATATCAAAGTATTATAGATACATTAAGTAAGTATAAGCGATACTTTTATACTCTTTTTTGTTAGCAACTAAAATTGGGTAGATTATATGTGAAGTCATGTATATCGTTTCAGAACAATGTTAATAAATAAAACTATGCAAAACCATTTCATTATAGATTTTGTCCTGCTGTACACGAAAGAAAATCGCAAGAAACGGTTTCTCAATGGATAAGATTTTTATGAATTTTATAATTTTATATAAATTTATATTTTATCAAATCTTCTCGTTATAAGGTTAATCGATTTAATTAAGTAAAATACCAAATAGCAAAGATAATTTAATTACTTACAAATTTTGTTCAAGAACTTGGTCAATCGGCTCGGTAATTACGGACCAATAGGAAGAAATATGACGAGAAAATATCCTTTTACTGTCAAAACTTAAATCGAATATGCATTTAATCGACGTGAAAAGTATAAAAGTATTTTGGTGCTTTCACTCAATGGTCCATAACTTCGTTATCTTTCCATGGATTTCCCTTGAAAGTAGCTTGTTTTCTTCGTTAAATATCCTTCTTTAAGTTTAAGTAGATAAACCAAGTCAATTTAAGGATATTTCGATTTAAATTTTGACAGAAAAAAAAATTTAATTTAGCCATATATCTTTCTATTCCTCCGTAACACTACAGACCCAAATTCTTGAACATAATTTAATAGTCTTTGATTTTGATATTTTACTTATGGAATTATACTTATTTTAGTTAACTAAATGAGTTAACCCTAACTCGAATACAAGGTATGATCGAATATTCCAAAGGATAGCAGCTGTTTGCATTGTATGATAATGCACCACCTCACAAGACCAAAGTCAATGAATTTTTGTTTAGATTAGTTTCTCTTTCTAAAAATGAAAACTGCAATGAAAGGAGCTTTTTACGATGACAATCCAGCCGTACAAGCAACCAAGTCACCGGTGCTAAATAGCATCCCAAACATCGAGTTTGAAAAGTCTATGCATAAATTGGTTGAGGGTTCCAAACGTTGTATACCTTATACTATTAAATATAAATGGATCGTATTTTAAATAAATATTAGCTTCGAAACATAATACCGTGCTTGTATTATTTTATAACTAAAAAGTTTCGGTTATTTTTAGATCAAACCGTGTATGTTCAAATAGATAAGACTAGCTCCGTAAAAATCGCAAGAAAATTTCAAAATTCTATCCATAGAAAAAATAATAATAACTATTTCAAAAAAAGTACGTAAGCCTGGTTTCCTGTGGTCGAATATTGAATTACGCTACACCTTTTTATTACAAACACTTAACAAATTATTGGCTCATAAACTGATTAGTTCATTATATAATGACTTCATGTTCTATTTATATATATATATATATATATATATACTGATTTCCATATATATAAATTTCCAACTTTACAAAAAAAACTTCAATAAACTGATAATACCCTCCAAACTACAAGCGTAAAGGGTACAAAAAAAAAAATTATACATACAAACATATTTCGTCGATAAGATAGAATTATCTATCCAATAGTTAAAGGCAACAAAATAATCGTCAGCATTTGCAAAAGTAAAATAAAATGTTGCTGTTAACTGAGACAAGTGTTGTCCGAGGGGGTGGTGTTACAAAATTTTAGTGATTCATTGTCTAAACAATCGCAAAAAGTTTATATGTATAAAAAATAATAATCGTGACAAGTTAAATAATGAGGTAATCGTTTAATTATTTACATATACATACATATAACAATATATAGAACGTGCAGAAGTGCAGAAGAAGTAAAAAATGTATACAGAAGGTATAAAATAAGTATAAAAAAATCCAGGAATTGGAGTACATATTGCATTAGTGCAAGTTCAATTAACATTAATAAATAGCATTGTATAATATATTGCAAATACAATTAAAAAATCAAATTCAATTCATGCTCTATAAGTGATATCACTCAATTGGGCGTTGACTTATTTTCACATTTGATTGATATTAAATAAAAAAATGACCGACAGTATTTAAAAAATTCCTTTTTGCAATTTCAATATACTCTCATACGACGCCTCGTTTGAAAATATATGTAAAACAAACTTTTGCAATGTTGAGACGATCATATACTATATATGTTATATCAAATTCAATTAATTTATAGAGTAAAAAAGTATGATCTACTTTAACGTATGTACTCGTTTCTTTCTCGCACGAGCTGAAGCTTATCGACAATTTGTAACCAGAAATAACTTAAAAAGTTTATTTGTGGGCGCAGTTTTACCTTTTTCTAAGATATATATATAATATTTTAATGTTTGCTGCTTGGTGCGGTAGCGTGCGGAACTGATATGTTTGTCCTGTTAAATGTTCTTGTTAAACTTCGCCCAAACAAATAGAATTAGAGTTGCAAAGAACTCTCATGAACTCGCTTGAACAAATGTAAACAAAACAAATATCGTGGCATATTTCACAAAACAAGATGCTTCAAACTGCAATGTATACAAGTAAAAGGCGAAAAAAAATTTAGAAGATTATGCGACAGAGATGATATAATACTTTTTCTCGTCTCTAGTATGTATGTAGATTTCTATTTTGCTCGTTTGCTTTGTTTATTCATTCTGCTTGCACATTGCTTGCAACCAAACGAGTTCACCACTACTTGCAACTTGTTCGAACTTGTTTGGTCGTTTTTGGTATCAAATGAAATGAAAAATAGGCAATGCAGTTTTCTAGTAGATATATGACATTAGGTGTTGAGGCCCAAGGGCCGGCTCCTCAATTATTACTGTCCTACAGGTATCAAGACAGTAATAATTAGAGCTGACTGCAATAGGAAGCTTAATTCTATAAGTGTAGTCCTGAAACTCTGTGGAACACGAATTTCATTATTTTCTTTGGATGGTAATCAGTAGCTAACATGTACGAAATTAACTCTAAGAACTTAAATTAACTTTCATTTCTCTACAGAGAGAGAGAGAGAGAGAGAGAGAGAGAGAGAGAGAGAGAGGATGAGGGAGTTTATTGATGCTTTTAGGACATTGAAACTGTATAGTTAGCTAGCTGTACAGAGAGCTGTATCAGAACAAGACTTTTTCGGTTCTTTAACAAATACAATTACATACTTATTTATTAACAAGCAAACTTAAGCCACTTTAAATTGAATTTAAAAAAAAAACATTTTTTCTCATCGTTTCACGCTCTAAATCATTTTCACTTGTCTAAGAGAAAACAGCAAATTTCTACAGCACGCATTTTTAGCATTTCGTGTAAAAATAATCATGCCAAAATACTCAAAACACTGGAAAAATCTGAAGGCCATCATGTTGATGATGTAGAATAAAAAAATCATGCATTAAAGAAAACATACTGAAGAATGAACAAACAAACGAACGAACGAAAACACTCACACGCAGAAGAAAAAGATATACTTTTCATTAAGAGATACCAAAAAAAATGCTATAAAAATATACAATTTATAGAAAGAAAAAAAGAAGCTACTTAGAGAAATTATGTATACGCAGAACGATGATGATGAACAACAAGAACAACAATTACCGCCAGTTTTGGTTGCATACGGTTCAAAATTATATGCGGTCGCTGCGCCGGTAGCATTTACCGCACCCGCACCAAGGCCAACTGGCGCAGTGCTACCAGCAAAAGGCGTAAAACGTACGCTGTGCTCCACGGCGGCATGTGCGGCACGCAAAAGATCGGTGTATAAACGTTGACGCCGCAACTCAAGCTCGTCGCGTCCAACTGGCGTAACAGGTGGTTCAATGCAACCGCTGTATGGTTGGTTGGTGGGAATGGTTAGATATTGTAGAATGTTTTAGCGAAAATTTCGTTATTTGAAAGCTGCTTCGAATACATTAAAAATAGAACATAAAACAAACAGAAAGCAATTCAAAAGCCAAAGGCTTAAGCTAACCAAATAACACATAAAATGAAAATGAAAGCTGCCAAAGACAGGCACATAGATACAGATACTCTTCCTGCTGATGAAGAGTTCAATTAAATAATTGAGTAAAACAAATTTTAATTAATTCATATACTCAAACAAAACAAAGACAAGCACAAAAAAAAAAAAAATCTCGCTTTGCATATACTCGTACTTTTCATTTAGACGCTCATCGTCGAACCACGCTGGCAATCCATGCGAAAAGGCCACCGCCTCAGATAGCAGCTCATCACGTTCCAAGTATGGTGCACACATGCTCTCGCGTTTCGGCGCCGGCAATGAATCCGAGAAGACATCATCATCGTCCGCTAACGAACAGGAGCCATTCGTTGTGGTGCTTGTGGTGGGCAGCGGTTTAGGTTCAATAATCTCAGCTCGTGTGCTAATGTTCACTTTCTTTTTGATGGATGTATGTGTGGAGTTATGTCGTGAGAGGCAGCTGCGCGTTGGGGGCGGCGCCGCATCGGCTGTACCGGACTGATTACTAGCATTGCTATCTTTCTTTTTTGTTCTGTCCGGCGGTTGAGCTGGCGCAGCAGTTGGCGGTGGCGGCGGCTCTGTTGCGGGTTTGACTTGCATTGCCACATTGCTGGCACATTTAATTGATGCAGCATTTGATGTGCTATAGCTGCTGCTGCTGGACGACGACGATGATGCTGCTGCTGCTGCTGATTTCGCATTGTCGTTGTTGATGTCATTTTGTACTGTGAATAATTGCAGTTACTGCATCTAATGTTTCATATATATATATGTATATGTATGCAGATAAACGCTTATAAAAAACAAAAACTATATATCTGGTGTTTTAACAGAACTGCTTTATGGTTGTGGATGAGATTTAATTCTTGGGCACTTTTTTCCAGACTGCACTAAGGAGTGTAATGTTTTTTTGAGTGTATGTATTAGAGTCCCGCATGACTAATTGAATCGTTGACTGATTGAAACCAGTTTCTTACTCAATCGTACTCTGATTGATATTAGTTGAAAATCGTTTCGTCAGAAGGAAACGATTGAACAGAACAGAACAGGCTAGGTGAGAGTCAAACGATTTGAGATAATTGCTGGTCCGTTCGTTTGTACGGATGCCGACAGTAAACGTTTGAAAGAGGTTTCAACGTAGTCATGCAGCGCTTTTGTTTGTATATATATCTGTATATTTTTTGGCATGATCTGTTGCCTAAGCGGCATGGTGGATTATAAGGTTTTCTTAGATTCGCATTGATAGCGGAATTATCTTAGGATAAAATATTTTTATATAACGTCAACCGATTAGGCTATATTAATATTAGAAAAATGATTAAAAAAAAACACTCTGCCTTTATTCGCAGAAGCTATGTAAAAATATTATACCCTTCGTCACTCCCGCAATCCCTAATATTAGAACAAATCTAAATTATTTTCTCTAATATTAACTTATTGGGCTTTTTATGTGTTGTCTGTTCTCAAATTAAAAATTAATATCTTTTTGCTTTTTTCTCGATTAAAATCTGCTGAAGATCAAAATCAATTTTTCTGCTTTATTCAAATTCTACCTAAAAAATGTGTCTCTGACTTTATAACAACTAAATATACGAGAATAGTGGCAGAACAACCTGATCTGACGTCGTGATGGCACTTATAGTTTTTAAACAAGTTTATTTCCAACTGTCATTAGACCATTGTAATATTTTAAGCAATTTGCATCATTAAGTTTTTGTTTGGCATCCATTGTGCGCGGCCATGATACGCAGATAGATGGATTGAAAGCAGATGGGTGCCGAAATTGACTTAAAAAACACAATCGTGCGACAACTTTGAAATAGTATTTTGCGTTGGTTAACCCCAATGTGGTCAAGTTTTGGCACCCTGTTATTACCGTGGATGCAACATGAATAGCCAAGAGTAGTTGGAGACAACCTTCTGATTTCTGTCCAATTGCAAAAAAAGCTGGCCAAAAATCCAAATTGTCATGGATCACAGGTTTGTGAGATTGATTACGAATTTGCAGTCGAAATTTCCGGAAATAAAATGGCGAACTTATTATTTTAGTTATTGATTCGAAAAGACATTAAGTATACATGGAGTTTTAAGGTTGCTGATTTCAATTGACTCCGCCTGTTTGTATTCGCCATTTTGTTTGCGGATATATTGATATCAATATCCGAAAACAAAATGGCGATTACAAACAGGCGTAGTTATTTTTTTAAAAGTTATTTAACCAAAATGAAATTTAGAATGAAGGGTATTTTATGTCGCTTTTTACGAATCTAATGTCAAATTAAAAAAAAAAAAGGAATGTGGAACCAAAATTAAGGAATCTTTTTTCAACCATTGAATCAAAACGAAGTTTAGTGTGCTGATGGTTTTAAATTCGCTGATTCCGAATGTGATACCAAAATTTGCAAAAACCAAATGGCAGATCCAAAATGGTGTCAACATTTTTGGGAAAAATCATTCAATCTCTTTGAAACTTAAAGTTTCAAATTATTCATAGAAATATATTTTGAATTAAGCATCTGGGGATAGTTATAGAAATTATACAAACATTTTGGCAACGGAGTACTAATTGCAGGACACTTTTTAAAGAATCTCACTAAAAAAATTTCAAATGAGAAACTTTTATTTTTCAAATTTTGGACAGCTTTTTCGGATTTGGAACCACTGTGCGTCTGTTAGTCTTTCATGCATGCTGTCAATGGCTGTAAACACAGAAACTTAATGATGCAGATCGCTCAAAATGTAAACGCAGTCTAATGATAGGTGGTACCTTTTTTAAAAAGAAAAAAATAAACTTGTTTGGAAACTACAAGCACTATACGGCGTCTAGTCGTATACTTCTGGGATTATCTATATAAGTAATAGAGATTTTAAAATTGTGTTTTTACAAATCAATATTGTATTAAATTTGCAAGAAGAATTCTGACGGTTTTATAACATTTTCTTTTTTTTTTCAAAACGTTTGTGGTTTTCTGAAACTTGTTGGTCTGTACTTTTTTTGTTTCGAATATTTTAAATTAATAAGTTATAAGTATATGTAGAAAACTGTTTTTGAAATTATTTTTCCAAGAACCTGCTATAAATATTTCAGTTGTGAATAAAAATTACCAATTTTATTTTAACAAGTGCTAAGCTCTTCAGTAGTATACAACTTTTGCATTATGTGCTTATAGACTTACAAAGATCTTCTGTAGTTAAGTGTTTATTTTCAAAGCAAAGCGTGTCGAAAAGCTGCTTTATTGCAGTTGTTAAGCTTAGTGGGGGGAGAGCACATGTTCATGTACAACACCAAATGTTTACTTTTTTTTTTGAACTTAAGCAATTCAAAGTAAAAAGTTTAAAAATAACAAAAAAAAAAATATTATAAATATACTTCATACCAACGCCAGTTACTGCTTCGAGTTTCGCACGTAGTTCAATCGCTGCACTCGAATTCTCCACCACATTCATTTCATGCGCAGTAGTAGTTTCCTCTACAATTTCGCTACAACTCGATGCGGTTGTTGCTTCTTGCAACTGCTGTTGCTCTGCAGGAATATGCTGCGCCAGTTCTTCTTTAGCATCCTTGGCACAAGGATGCGCATTTTTCTGCGGATCATCGTCGTCGTCGTTGTTTGCATTCGTTTCGTTTTCGTTTGGTTTGCCACCATTTTCAATGGTTATGGTTGGTATTACAAGCTTTTTGTTGGCAGCTTTGTCGTTAGATTCTGCTTCATCTGTTTTACCCGTAGTCCTTGCGGTCTCGTTATCGTCTGCATCCTCTTCGTCATTTTTATGTTTATCCTTTTTAGAGTGTTTGGGATTAGCACGGCAGCACGAAAACATTTTGTTCTTTCAGATACTTTCAATATTTTTATGGGTTTTCTTCTCGTTCGCGGGTACTTTTTTTCTTTCTTTCGTCTTTTTAAATTAAACTTTTCTAATTATTTCACAATCTATATATAATAAAATATGTAAAGCTATGTGGGATTTTGTAAATTTTCCAAAAAATAAAGCAATAAGAAGTGAAACGCCAGCAGCAACGGCAAAAGCCAGTAGGACAGAAAGGGCAGCAGCAGAAATTGTGCTATATGATGATGCAATATTTGTATCTTCATAACGTATATTTGAATCAGTAAGGAAAGCAGCATAATCTTCATACATATATTTCAATTTAAATTCATGTTTTGTAAGCTTATGCTTAATAAATTTTACTTTAATATAACATATTGAACGAAGCCCACACACCTAGATACATAAACTCCACCCCACACTCAGATTTGCGTGTATCTGTATCATTAATAAAGCATATACTGACCCAGTTACCGAACTAACGAGGGTGCAACTAATTAGGCGTTTACACCTGGGATATAGCAGCATAAAATATGATGCGCAGAAATGCGAAACAGATACAAATTAACAAGTTGGACAGGTAAGTTTTTGTAAAACTGCAGACAAATCTTGGAACGTCAAACTACATAATATATGAGAAACACTCCCAGATAGCTATCAGTATTAGAGCGCAAATCGTTTAAGATTTGAGGAAGAAAAAAAACCATTTTATATAGTATATACATATGTGTATTTAGCGACCTATATTTGAATTGATTTTAATGAACATGCAACACTATTTTTGACTACTTCAATGAAATTAAACAGCAAAGCTTTTTAATAATTAAAAAACAAATAAAACAGCTGTTTCGAACTGTTCAATAATGACCGCAAAAGTGTCGTTCCATATCAAAAATCGAAATGGTTATACTCTTTGTCGCTAATTTGTCCTGGTCTGCTAGATTTCGAGATACCCTGGCAGGTTTGTGTAGGGACCATCTCTTACAGTGGAATTAGGGTTCATTTAGTATACTAACGCGGTAGCAGAGATAGATAGCTAGCAGAGTCTAAATATGCAAACTAAGAGACTTTATCTCTTATAGTCTCGAGAAGATCTCGTCGTTAGAAAGGTTCGAAGGGAATGTTAGAAGTTTGATGTGTATCAACTGTTGTTGCAGGTCCACAGGGGAACATTCAAAACTTCAGACCAGTGCTGCAATACAAATTGTAGTCAATCTTTGAACCTTTCTCAGTTGTTTGCTGGCTGTCATTAACTTAGCTCGTTCCACCCAAATTACGGCGCCATATGTTATGTTACTATAGGCCTAAACGTATTTAGGTACAAATCATAAAATCGTAGGTTTGCAACACAAATTTTTCACTGCTATAGACCTAAATATGATTATAGGATTTTTCAATGAATTGTTGGTGATAAGTTACCCCAACATACTTAAACTCTTTGAATATTTCTATTACGAACTATCTACTCTTATGGCTTTGTACTTCTTTGTGAATGGAACAATGATAGTTTACGCTGTGTTAATGCTCAGCCCTACTTGGTGCACTCAATTTTTGTGCCATCAAATTTGATCAGAGAGTGTGCTCCGCAGACAAGCACTATGTACTCTGCACAGCATTGTCGTTCAAAGCCATTGTCCGTGAGCGTATTCAATAGCTCATCAACTAACAGGCTCCACATAAGTTGGGATAGTTTGACGTTTGACGGTGATGCTTTTGTATGATACGTCTTTTAAGACCTTTCGCAAATCTAATAGAAACAAAGTGCTATTGCAACTTCCTAATGTGTTGGCAAAAGCGTTCTCATTATTCATAAAAGCGCATACGGCTTTATTTTTGGCGTTGAAGGCAGCTTGAAAAGTAGTATTCAATTGATGTACTACAGTTTCACCAAATAACCTGCTCTATATGCATGTTAAATTTTATGAAGCGGTGTTTCCAGCAAGTATTTGGCTCTGATGTGGCTATCCCCAATCTTTTGTAAGATTTGTACCATAAATGAGGTAAGAATAATCGGTGTGAAGGACTTAGGATGAAAGGCATCTTGCCTACATTACAGGGATAATATTACAGTTCGGAATGTAGCCGAGTGAGAACTTCTAAACATATTTATCAGAATGCCAAAAAGAGTTTCATACCCTTCTGTAGGTGGGCAGGAAATATTTCATCTTTTCCATGGGATTTTTATGGCTTAAAGGTATTCATAGTCTATCTTAACCTATCTTCAGAACATATGTCGGAAGCAACTTTCCAGTTTACCTTCCTGGCATTGTACTCTAGGCAATGTTCAATATTATTTATATCCGTTAATAAATAAGACGCTAGTATACTTAGAGAACTATCCACCGTAATTTTTTTTCTGAATTCATAATAAATTCTAAATTCTACAAATTCTTAAATATTGTTTCATATTATAAGACTAAATGTTCAATACTTAAGTTCCAAATGTAATTCTTAGCATATTTTCAAAACAGTCTCTTAATTCACATACTACTTTTGCAAACAAGCGAACTCAATTCAAATAAAACACTTTACAAACAACTTCAAATATAAAGCGGAACAAAAGTAAACAGATGCTTTCATTAAAAACTACTTAAAAACTTTTCGCTAGCATTGGAAATGAGTGCAGCCAAATATCAGATAGATACAGCCGATATAACGTCTAGAGAAGAACAACAAATAAGGTCAAAAGTCTCATAAATAACTGAGAGCGAATAACTACTAAACTGTAGAAGAAGAATAAGCATGAGACAATTCTTGTTAAAGTGAAATTATACACACTGAAGCAATGTGCAGAAGAAAAAGAACACATACGAGTACTACTAGATACATATTATAGAAGCGCATACTTGGAAACCCATTATAGACAACAGTTGACGTTAAAATGTCGCTCAGAGTCATCGTCGCCATCATCATCATCCATCCTCTTTGCCACTGTCGTCACTTCGCCGCCTTTTATAACAAAAACGCAGTTGCCTCCAACTTTTTGCATTTGCCACCAACTGCGTTGAGATACACTTATAAAAGTATCTACGAGTCAGCAATTCGCTGAGGTGATTTAATTGTGAAAGCTACGCACAACAGAACTCAGCATATAACAGTGACAACTTTTTACTATTGTGTGATATAGTGTTAAGCAGTTGCAAGGAGGGAACAGGATTATTTGACTTCCTTTCAGTAATAAAACTTTGAAACTTCTATGTTATATGTAGGGTGTTTTTTTTTTATAGAGCTTTGAATTTAATTAAAATACATAAATAATTTCAAACTAAAAATTGGCTTTATTAGAGTGATAATTTTATGTCATTATGATTTAGGGCTGGCTTGGATGTGTCGTTTTCTGGGAGTCCAATTGTACACCAGTTTTTATTTAGAGTATGCGTGGTACGAAAACGATTCATGGTTAATCAAATTAATCGCTCGGATGAATGATTATGTCGACCGTAACTGGACGTAGCGCACGGTAACACTCGATTGTTCTGGTGTTAGCAATTCACGATAAAATAGCAAACCAAACTGAGTACAAATGAGAATATGACAGTTTAATCTCTGTCGGAAAGTGAAACCTCTAAAGAAAACACCCTATAAATACGAGTACATACATTTTTGTTTTTTTTTTTTGGTTTCTGTGGTCATTTTTGTGTTTGTCTGAGCGTTTTTTTTTTTTATTATTTAGGCAAAGCAATGTGGCGCCAAAAATGTTTTATGTACTTTCGAACACAAGACGAGGATTTGTGTGCGGGAGAAGCATTTGTGTGTGATAAGTAGTTGCTCATTTGAAAATAATAAAGCACAGACCGTTGACCTTTGTAGTGCAAGTAAACAACTTTATCCAAAGCTCGTATACACTATCTAAAAAAATGGATACTACAAATTTTGAAGACTTTGTATTTTGCATCTGTTTTATATTATGAAATTTAACAAAACCGGGGTTCCAATAATTGCTGCACTGAATTATAAAGTAAGGTTAAGTTAGATTAAACTGGCAGCTGACAAGCTAGCTCACCTGACCCTACCACAGGATCTAGTTTCTTTTCACGTAATCCACAAATATTAATGCTGCCTAGCTGAGTTACAAACTTTTCCGACAAACTGAATGTTAGGGTAATGTCGGATGACTTGAGCCATCGCACAGTGGTCTGAGGGTATAATTAAGGCGGCAAAAAGCCAGCTTTAAAACCGTATTTTCATGATTCTCTATTGTTCTTGAAATATTATTAACGAAGATTTTAAAGAAAAAATGTTAAAAATACGTTATTTGTTACTGTTTAAACCACGGTATTTCCATGTTAAAGCAAGTGTACCATGAAAATAATTGTGGTAATCATTAACAAAAATGTGTAGTACGGATTAAGATGAGTACAAAACTAGCTAGATAGCCTTTCGTAACCTACGAATTTATATAAATGGGCAGCAAGTAAAAATTTACATTTACTTACACACCTAGCCAACTAACCTAGTAGATTCGAAAATATAGACCTTCAGTTACAGTTTTAATGAAATGTTTTGCGAAAATAATAAAAAATAATTCTAGTTAAAAGTTTTCGTCCTAAATAACCATGAAAATTCGACGATAGTTCGTTAAAGTCATTTATTTGAACTTAGACTATAAGCAAAGCTTCATTTGGGTTGCAAAATTAGTATCTAAAAGCCATTTAAATTATATATGATCTGTGCAAAAATCAAGAATTTCATTGTGTATTTACTAAAAGCCGTCAAACGAAACCTTGCCATATTATTTGCATTTTTTTTCTTCTTCTTACAAATCTCAACGTACAGTACTACAAAACTTTTCAATTCTAACGATCTAATTCCAAGTGGAGTGCATATCCTTTGCGTTTATTCATTTATTATTCTTCCGACAGACCAAACATCAAAAGTCAAATGGTTATTTTACACTTTTTTTATACACTTTTCAACACTGACCACGCCCGCCTTAAAAAAAAATCACAAAACATGAATGAAATGAAGCACACACACACCGCAAAAGTCCATACACATTAATAATTCAGCATACCATCGTTTTATTTGCATCATTTTTTTTTTTTTTTTTTTTGTGTAAAAGTTAAGCGAACAAAATATGCGAAAAGTTCGTTCCGTTTTATTAAATGGAATTCATCAAAGAAAACCGGAATGAATGTAGGCAGGAAATCAAATAAGCGAGAAAACCGCTACGGCGGTCGACGCTACAGCTGCCAACTGGTGGCGCGTACAAAAATCTCAACCGCAGTCAGCGTCAAATGCGACGAGAACTGGGTCACAGGCCGCCAAACTTTACCGTGACGTTGTGCCGGGTGAACGAAATGAAACGAAACGAAACGAAAAGAGACCGACGACACTCGACGAAAGGCAACAATTTCCCTACTGAAGTACTTCCTTTCGCTGTGTGTCATTCCGAGGAATGACGACGGGATTGGAGAGAACGAGGACTCAGAATAAACGAAGTAGCATCGGACGAACACACGAGGCACACCCTCGACAAAAAAAAAAAAATAAATAAAATAAATACAGATGCAGAAAAAAACATTAAAAAATAAATAAAGAGCACACACAATAAAAATTTCACACAGCATACGAAGAAGAACGCATGAAGGGCAAAAATGCGTATGTTACGAGGGTAACATGGAAAGATTCTGTATAGTATATTAATTTTGACACGAAGTATAATAACACCAGAAAGGAAGCGTCAGATCTCCTATAAAGTGTTTCTATTCTTGATCAGCTCGACAAGACGAGTCGATCTAGCCATGTCCGTGTCTGTGAGTGTCCTTGTATGTGAATACAATAACTAGTCTCACTAAAAATCGGTTTCAATTCAAAACGCAAATATTAGTTTACATAGAAAGAGATCCCTTAAAAATTTTAGAGCACTAAATCTACTGTACTGTACGTGGGTCAAAAGTATAAAAAAGAATAAATATGTTGAGCACATTGAGAAATACAACCGAAAACGTGTTAAAACTGGCATAAAATAAGTTACAACGCTCCAAACACATCTTTTTACAGTGAATTTCCTGAGCGCACCTTGAATATGAAAACCTGAAAGTTTGTGTTCAAAGGTCAATATCACTGAATGCTATACGTACACCTTTTTCCAAAATCAATACAATCATGGAAAACCCATTAAACTTCGCAGAAGTAGTGTACTTTCCGTTGCGCAAACTGAGAGCCGCAACGAATTCAAACAAGATTCGTACTTTTTCATGAAGCAATAAAATGGAAATAGAAAAATATTAATGGTCAATAAATAAACGACTACTAATTTAAAACTTAATGAAAATTATGTAAATTGTTACTGGTTTCATCAAAAATTTTGAAGTGCTTTACTCCGAGCCAAATTTAGATTTGTTGAGGCTTTGGACCTAGGATGATGATGATTATATTCGAGATCAAGATAAAGGAACTTTTCGCGATTTTTTGAAGCAGCCACATCAATAAAATCATCAAAATATAATTTACGGAGAATGTCACTTTCAATACTCAGAACCATCAAATTTGTAAGGCAAGTCTGTATTGTAGCTGTGCCTAATCTGTTTTTGATTAGTAACATTTTTTTACCTTTCTCCACTGCAATTAATCACCATCATGGACAAGTAAATGAGAAGTATTATTTCGGTATTGAGTAAAATTTAAGCAAAAATCGTTTTGGTAGATTATGCTATAAATAATTTAGCAGAACTGACAATCAAGGCTTCTTAAATCTGATGATAACTGCGATTTAGTGCTTTGACTGCTTCGTAGTTGCATGGCCAGCGAGTTGAACTAACATTTTCCAACGTATAGACAAATTTTTTAGTTTGCGGCGGTCGCTTTCTTATTTAAAATCTTGTATCGAGCTCTATTCTGGATGTAGTGAAAAACACTAAAGGCTGTGGTACAAACTCGAAAATTCACAGCAAAAGAACTGTACAAACAGCTGTTTTTCCAAACAAACAAAAAGAATTTCCACAGAAAGGAACAAAAATAGTGTAAGGATTCAACTCCAGTATGATAGCTTGCATGCCTTGATGCTTTCAGATCATAATAGGCTTAAGTACTGTCGTACGATTGACCTCGGCAGTTTTCAACGTCTATGCTCAAGTCATTCAAACACTTAACAAAAGCTGCTGACAACTTTTTTCGGTATGGGTTTTAAAATCAAAAAGCGTTCAACTGAATAAAACTTTGCTTTTCTCATTTCAGTAAAAATATCTCACAATAAGTTTTTGGCCATGATTTCGGTCAATTCTTCATAAATTAAAGAAGAAAATGGTTGGTAAGAAATAAATCATACTCCGAATTTAATTCGAGCATTCGAAGGTAATTTTCATGATTTTTTTTTTTTTTTTGTTGATGTTTCCATTGGAACCTTGGAAAGCCAGTCCACATTCAGCCACATAACCGCGGAAATGAAGAAGATATTATGGACATTCAAATGGTGTATAGCAGGTTTTCAAATAGTTGTACCTACAAATAATTTTTTTTTTCTTTGAAATCATTATTTTCTCGCTACAAGTGAAATAACTGTAATTTGTAAAACGTGACTGGTGGAGCTCCCCAAATTGTAGCTCGGTCCCGGCTATACTGCATACTTTTTAATGGGTTTTTTTGAAATCAATGTTCCCGAATCGGTGTATATTCTCGTCAGATTTTGATTTTGAAGCCATCAACCTATTTCCTCAATAATTTCGATCGAAACTTTTGTGATGACCCTTGATTTTAAACACTGCCCAACTGTGCAGCAAGCGGGTTGAGTGGGTATGTTTATGTATATAGTATATATAGATTTGGGGATGCGACGTGACGCATATGCGGGTGGTGAGCGAACGCCATTAAAGAATTTAACTACCGCCGCCGCTGCTGCTGCTGATGCTGCGAACAAACACGGCAGCCGCCTCCGCATGCCGGGAGCTTATTAAAAGTTTAAAACACTTATAAATAATGAATAAATTGAAAGAGGAAAAACTTGATGCTGCTTTACTTTTTTTCGCACGCAAACCACAACAAATGATAAACAACAACAACACTTGTAAAGTTTACGCTTGAATTCAATTTAAATACAATACATATAATGTTAATTTCACTACTATATGAATTTTCATAATTATTGGACACAAACACTTTTTCAATTGAATGCAATCGAAACAGCGAAAGCGTTTTTCACTTTACGCGCGCGTTTTCATTTTTGCCGTGGATTGTTATGGAAAAAATCTTATAGTAAATTACAAATACAATTTTCGGCTCCGGCCGCGTTAATATTTCTTATTGGACTTGAACGTTGCTGCCGTTTCAAACTTGTTTGACCAAGTGTGGTAAGCAAATGAATCGAATGGTTCACGGTATTTGAATGTCTCGTCTCGTCTCTCTCGTTCGCTGTCGCTCGCAGTTGCCATCAAAGCTGAAGTAAAGCTTTAACCACGCGAGAGAAAGTGTTTTAAGAGCTCACATACAGAGAAAAATATAAATAGAGAGTGCGTGGTGCGTGAGAGTTACGCCCGCGCACGTGCGGTGAGTCAGTCAAGTGAAAAACGGGCAAATTGCGTATTGCAACAACAAGAACAGCATTAAAGGACGAAAAAAAAGCCGGTCTTTCCTCTATTGTGCTCTCTCTCTCTCGTCTCGTTGTCACAAAATGTCACCCACTATCAAGACCGTAGCTAGGGCAGGATTTTGGGGTCGTTTTACAGTTCATAATACTGTTAACTAGAAACAGAGATTCTACCACTGAGAAGCAAGATCTTATAAAAAAACATATATCGCAAGTAAGTCTCGAAGTTCAGAAAGTCATTGGGTGCTCGCTCATCAAAAATGATTCGCAATGCGTATAAACACACACTAGCACCAGAAAATCGCAGAAGACGTAGGGTAATGTATAAAAGATCAACGGCTCAGATAATGAGATACTTCAAGCGAGAACTTTTTGTACCGGCTGCACTAATAAAACAATATTGAAATGTGGGAGCAAGTATAGAAACAGTTCGTAGACAGCTGCGAGAAAATAATATTGCAGCACAAAGTCCGAGAAACCATTACTCACTAAAAGACATGTTAAAAACTGATTAAGTTCGATAAAGAACAATTGGATTAACCTTAGGAGAAATGGAGGCATATTTTGTGGGCGGACGAGTCCAGAGTTAGGTTTGGTCGCAGAGGTACTCGTCAGTATTTTATCCAATCCCCGAGCTCAGACTATATACCTAGATTCACGCGGAGAACAATCAAACGCAACGGATCCAGCATCATGATTTGGGCAAGTTTATCTTATTATGGAGTTGGACCAACATACTGAATTAAGAAGATCATGGATCAGCACCGATGTGTAAATTTCTTGAAGGAAATTATGCGACCGTATGTCAGTGAAGAGATGCCACTACTGATTTCGACATTACAACAGAACGACGATCTAAAGCATATAGCCAAACTTGCTAAAGCTAATGGGTTCAATGTGATGGAATGGCTAGCCGCACGATCTCATTCGTATTGAGAATTTGTGGTGTGATGAGAAGCCAGTCTGATAATCTTGGGAGGCTGTAAAGAATTCCTGGACAACGATTTCTCTGAAAATGTGCCAATAACACAGGCGCCGGGGTGTTATCAGTTGTTGGTAAGCTGAGGGTAATTTTCGAAGTAATTTGCTGCGTAGAATCCGAATCCGTGGTCAGAATTGGCACATCACGTCAGGATTTTGAGATATTTGAGGTTATGTACCCGAAAAACGTACCCTGTACCCCTCAAAAGTAGGAGGTTATGTACCCGGGTATGTAACCTCAAAATCGTATGTAATAAGATTCGGGTATGTAACCAGATTCGGATTCTACGCAGCAAATTACTTCGGAAATGACCCTCAGCTTTCCAACAACTAAACCATGTTGACCAGTGTAATATGGGAAGACGCAGAGTATATAGAACAAATATATACTGCATATAAACGGTTTTTCAACTTTAAGGAAACTTGAGAAAACTACACTAATATTACACTACATATGTATATATTTTCGCTATATTTTTCGTGATCAGCACGATAAGACGTATCGACATAGCCATTTCCATCTGTCTGTCTGCTTGTGTATTTGTCTTTTTGCATCAATCTCTGAAATATTGGTTTGAAAGTTATTCTGGGGACTTTTTATAAACACAAGTATCAAAATGACCGCGAATAAAAGAGATAGTATATCTGCCATACACTTTGTATCTATTTTGTTTTATCGAACATGGTTGAATTAAAGCAATTAACGGGGCCAACCGTTACTGTGTGAAGTGACGGTTGTGCCACTATAGAAAGTTAATTTATATACTCTCTAAAAGTGCTAATCTCATGCGTGAGAATAAACTCTCTTAAATAAAATTCAATGTCACTCCTCAGAAACAAAATATATTGTTTGGGGCTAGAAATCCGACCGTAAAAAATACTATGCACTCAATAAACGGACTCCGTTCTATTATCCAACTTAGCGCGATACTCTAAGTTATACATATGTACCTACTTTTATAACCGTAGATTTTGAATAGCAACGAATCAAAATTAAAATTCTGGACACCAAAGGCCCCCTCAGACAAAATTATGGCTACGGTCTTGCACGCACTATACAGTTATTGAGCAACTAATAAAGAGGGAGAGAGATAGAGAGAGAGAGAGTATATAGAGAAAAAATGTCAGCTTTTGAAGTTAACAGATACCGGAAAATTTAAAGAAAGGTGTGCGTGCTCTTACTGTTTGACATTTATTTCAATTAACGGTACAATAAAATGCGTTTGACAAGTCTTATTAAACAAAACAAAAAAAGTATATACACGCGAGCGAGAGTGATAGAGATAGAAAGAGAGTATGTGTTTGTATCACGTGTATTGTATGTGTTGCACCACTTTGATGCCGCACTTGGACACTTTACTGCACTATTTACACAATATCACAATAAGAATTTCTATGCAATATAAATTTTTTTTTGTTTTCACATTATTATCTTATGAACAAAGTTGCACTTGACCGCCCGACCAGCGCACACTTGAAAAAGAACCACACCTAAACGCCGAAAGATAGCAACTAAAAATTCAGCTACTATGATTTTTTTTTTGAAAAATTGTGCACGCACATATAGATGCCCAAAAAGAAAAAATATTTGAAAAAAAAAACTATTAATCGAATTGGAAGAAAAAAAAAGAACAACACACACATAAAAAAGCAAATATGAAAATTCCAATGGAAAGAATGGCAACAACAATGCGCACATAAAAGCACATATGCCAATTGTTGTTCATTATACTCTTCATACATAGTGTGAGAATAGTATTCGAATTTAGTCGCAACGTTAGCAACGCAATAAAAAGTTCCAAAATGACCGCGATTTATGCACTAGAAGGTACAACTCTCATACAAAAACACTTTGTATTTATTTTGTTGTATCGAACATGTTTGAATTAAAGATATTATTTTTAAAATTATAATTGTTTTTAAATCGCTCCACTACATAAAAAATGTGAATTCAATTAATAATATTGTTGTTAATGTACATTTGTATCAGTAAACGTTTGAGGCATCGATAGCTAAGTTGTCTAGCACGCTTTCTAATATTCCAGACGACCCGAGTTCAACCCAAAATTTAGTTTTCTTTCTAAAAATTTCATGCGCAACAAAATTATCCACAACTCTCTAGTCCCATCTACAACCGTCAATATGGCAATATTCATACCTAACACTAATTTGAATAAATTTTATTATACAATATTAACATTTTTTTAACTCTAGGCATCCATTAAAAAATTTAAATTCAAATAAAACACCAGCGTTGCCGAGCAAAAATGGCAAGTGTAAAGAGTATTAAAGCTTCGGGTCTAATGAAGTAATTTGTTTTTCTTCTTGTTTTGTTATTGTTGGTTTTCGTTGTTATTGTTATTGTTACAACAAAAACAAAAGTTACCAAAAATATATTTCATTTTTGATTCTTTTTTTTTTTTGAGAAGAGGAAGTGGAAATCCACTAGCATCACGTACAAAAAGAATTTATAAAGCTCACTCTCTCTCACTCTGTGGCAGATCGACATACATAAACACAATCTTTTATTTTATATTATTTATTTTGTGTGTGAATTCTCCACATATCTTTTTACATTTCTTCAAGTACTTTAAAAAATAGTACAATATGTGCAATACCTGACTATAACAATGTTTCTTTTTTACCTCCAAATTCTTATTGGACATACATTCTAACATATTTTTTTGAAATTGATCATAAAAATTGCTGATTAATCAAACGAAATATTTGCGAACGGCAGAAACGAAAATGATTCACAGAAATCGAATGGACAACAATAAAAGATTAACAGTACAATTCGTAGTTTATAAAATTTTTTTTAGGTTTACTCTTTGATCTTTTGAAATATAAAAAAAGTAAATAAAAACGGAAAACAAGAAAATACCAAATTCGATAGAATCGAAGATGTAATCCGAGGCTTGCTGCTAGCTGATATTTCGATTGTAAAGTTTGACCTTTTTAACACAAACATACGGAGAACGTTTTGATGTACTATCACTATTTGTGTTGTATAAATTAAATGGAGAAATTTATCTTTAATATTACATAAATATTTGACCGTCAAGAAGATTTGCACGCAATTCAAATGTTGCAGAAATACGACTGCGGCCGTTGAAAACATCATTACAGGCTGTTGAAGCATGGATCTATGCATATGAGCCTGAAATAAAGTAGCAATCGACTGCATGGGTGTTTTAAGACGTGCCAAATTCAACAAAAATTCATCGCGGATTAAGCACTTCGAAGTAAATGGTCGCCTGTTTTTTTGGAAAAACTGGTCACGTTGCAACTGTTCCATTAGAGGTACGTAGGGCGGTCGATTCGGATGGTATACAACCATTTTTTTTGCTAGAAGTTTTCGGAGAATTGAGAACAACCAACCACCGAAAACGGATCATGCTCCACCAAGACAATGCGAACTTTCACACATTGGGTCATCCGCCTTTACAACCCAGACCGAAGGACTCCCGCATATCAAAAAATGTGAAGTCAACGGTTTTCGATAACTGAGGAAGGTGTTGAATCCTTTTAACAGCACGTTTTAGAAGTACCCACTTTTGAGTGGCATTAGAATGGTTAAAACGCATGTAAAAGTTTATTGATCTTCATGGAGAATAGTTTGAAAAATTGTAAAACAATTTTCAATGACAAATTACTATTGTTCATTCATAATTAGGTGCACAATATAAAAGGCAACTCTTGTACTATCAAAGTATAACAAAAGTTTTATTTTTAAATGTGGGCTGAATATATTGTTTTACAACTGCGGAAAACAGTGCGGTACCTAGAGAGTCTACACCGCGAATTTGGTTACTCTAATTCTTCTCTAGTCAGAGAACTTTTCGACAGACTTATGGACGCGTACATTGGCTAGATCAACTCGTCTTGTCATGCTGAATATACGTATATAAGAATATGGGGTATCCGATGATTTCTTCGCTGTACTAATGAGATGTAGCTTAAATTGTGGAGCTAGCTTATACAGAATATTTAAAAAACATGTATCTATTCAAAAATTTGTTGAGGCTATTTTTGAGTTCAGCGCAACAAAATGTCTAAGGCAAAAATAAGGCAACGAAGACACTTTTAATTATTTCTAATTTGTAAATTAGAGTAATTTTTGTACAGTTTATAAATAAAAACAGTCACTTCGGTAGAAACGAACCTCGTGTACCATTCATATGAAATTGTAAATCGTATGGCAACTATTTAGCCCTATTGAAAAATTAAAAGGGGTTTATAAGGGGGATACCCCTAAGAGTGGTTCGAGACATAAAAAGCTACTTATTTTAAAGTTGTAATAATAAAGTTCTTCATACAAAAACAAAAAAGGACTTGTGTGAGGTATCTATCCATAGTAAGATATCATATCCATTTTTGTTGGAAATTCATCTAAATGTACATAGCTGGAGCGATTCGTCTCATCTTGTTGATCACGAATATATATCTACGATGCTTTCTCTAATGTGTTAAAACTTTCAGACAAACTGATAATACCATTTCACACTACTATGTGCGAATGATAAACAAAAACTTATGTTTAAAAGCAATGCTGTGCCGGTGACTGAACGAAGTAAAGATGAGGTGAAGACTCACATCATTACATACTTTACGTCATACTGATATTACTCTGTTTTGACACTAAGTGAGAAGTGTATAAAAAACAAGACAGATGAATGAATCAACAGTAATGTTGAAATTTATACAAAGAAACTACAAAAACAAAAAGACAGAAAATAGTTTAAAAAAAAAAACAAACTCAGGTGACTAAACCCGGAATGCGTTTACCCATAAAATACGAGTTAAAGCGAAATATCTGAAATCCTATTGCAATTGAGTAACGCAGATGCTAGTCTACTTTTTATATATTTTTGTATGTAATTGGAAGTGCAGTTGCGCATAATCGACATTAATCTTTTAATAATTAGCAGCATTGATAAATATGGAGTAGATACATATGTATCCATACAATACAATATCCAATTGTGGCAGCAGTGCATTCAACTCAAATATGGAAACTTGTCAGTGCGCGTGTGTGTGTCTTTTGGCATTGACCTACCTCAGTGTGAAGTTGATTGTTGCAAAACAAAAATAAACTAAAGTAATATACACTTTATAAACAACTTTATAAGTAAAGACAGACGGACACAAACTGACGTTGCAACGTCACGCAAGTCTAAAAAGAACTTCAATAAGTCGTCTGTCGCAACATGCCGCAGACTGTGAAATGGCCAATACGAATTGCATGTCTGGTTAAATGGGAGCGCCGCCAAGACTTCAGTAACCGGCAACGATTCCAATATGAGCCGCGTTACTACTATAAGAACAAAAATAAGAAATCGTACTAAAAAGATCGTGCTTCAAATAGAATGCATTTTGCGCTTCTACCTTTTCATATTGTTTGCATTGCCGGCTTTGCAAGCGATTGGTAAGCGCATTTAACCTAGAATTTAAAACGTATTATAAATAGTTGTACGAGTATATACACTACATATATGGAGGTATCAAAATCCAATTAAGATTCTCTAACGCCATCATTAATTGGTAAAGAATAGTATAAAAATATGTACATAAATATGTATACGATATTATCTGAAACACAAACGCACACAAATGTAAGAGTTTATAGAAGTGAGCAAAAGCTACTTCAATTGTTTAATATTAATTGAAAAATAATGTGCGATATTTTTTAAGTATTTTCGTGATAAAAAGAAATATTTGGTGCAACGCCCACTCAATAGAAAAATGCCAACTAGTTGTGACACTAGACATACTCAGTTCAACACTAGTGATGAGAAAAACTGTTTTTTTTTATTAACAGTACAAACTGTTATCGCTAGTTTTTAATCACTGCTATTATAAAATGCTACTGCGTTTAAAGATAAATAAGAATTTTATTTTACAGAATTTGTTGTTATTTCACGTCTAAAATCACAGTTATATGCAAACTGTGATATTAGTACAAAACTGTTCTTTTTTTTCAATAACAGAGATAAAAATCATTACCTTTGGTATGGCTTTCACGACTTTGTTGAAATAGCCAAATATATGACATTTTATATGACTATTAATCGGAACAAATTAGTTTGATTTTCATTGATAACGTGACTGTTTGTTTAAAACATTCAATGGACACATACATATGTATAACTAAACAAAAGTTTAGTTCTTATGAAAATATACGATAATGGCAACCATTGTATTGTGCAAAGCGATTACGGATGTGAGAGAAAGACAGATCGAAATGTAACTCTAGGTGGCCAGTCGCAGAATGGAAGCTACTAATGTTGGTCGCAACCAAAGGTCTAAAGGACTCAATTGCTCCTATACACACCTAACAAACAAGAACTGTTTCGAAAGCAGCTCATTATGTTGGTGAACAGGGAGCATCATCGCTTCTTCATCCAGATGGTCTTCATGGGTCATTTGCAGATAGCCTGTGGCCAGTCCTCAGCGCACTATTCTATTAGTGACATCGCTTACTTATTCCCTGATTTTTTTAGATATCGGTATTGAACTTGGCATACAGATTATTTTTTATAAACAAGGATAGTGCGAGAATAATACGAAATATTCTGACTCCATTTATTCATAGAATAATTCAGTCAATTCCTAGAATAATTCCTATAATATGAAATATTAATGTTTGGTAACACTATCTTTTATATATTTAGAGTCTTCGATGTTCTTATCGACAAAGGGCCGGACATGGCTGTGTAGACGCGATTACTTTGCAAGCTCTGTCATGGCTCCTTTTGTCTGTTACAAACATTTGCCCAAACTTATACCATTTTGCTCTATTTATACAGTACACTGGACGAACGAATTATCTCATCTCTTTAAAGCGCTACAAATATATACTTTATAGCGACAATACAAAACAGTTCAGTACAATTTGATAAGGCTGAGGGGAGCGGTAAGTATGGCCAACATGTTGGGCTCAACATAAGGCTGGCCCATGTAAATGTATTCGCTTTCCTGTCAGTTCCTTTAATGATGGGAGCGTTAAATATGACCAAAATGTTTGACTAAACATGTATAACATATAGTGATCGAGCTGCAGCCACACTGAGGTGAACTTTTATCACTTCCGTGGGCTACCGTCCACAGTGATGTGCTCAATAGGTCAAAATTTTTTGATATTGCTGGCAACGGTTGCGGCAACTCGAAAATCAATGGACGACACAGCTACAAACGAAGCAACGGTTGCTTCAACGGTTGCCTCGTGTGTATCTTGCATAATACATCTTGTCTAACTTTGGTCTTTTTGAAGGTGAAACATTTTTAAATGACCTTTCACGCACCGCACTACAATGAGTTTTTTTTTTGTTCCCATATATCAAAGATAGATTGGTCAGATTAGTTTATGAGTATGCAAAAAAGTATTCATTTTCGTGAAAAATATTTTGAAAAATAATTAAATCATTTTCAGCGAAAACTTTTAGTTTCTCTTTAGTTTTTCCGGAAACTTTTTTAGTGCCCCAGCATATACTCAGTGTTTATGAAAAGCGGCAGTCACTAACTTCATTTCAATGCAATTTCATTGTTTCCCCCTTTCTTAATTTTTATCTAAAACTGTTTCGTGTTCGTTTAAGATAAATGTTTTGTGTGAAATGTAATCTAGTTATTGGAATGTATTTTATTTGTCCGGTTATTGTATTTATTTGTCCGGTTATTGAAGATGTCCGCTTATGGCAGCATTCACTGTATATTATCTAGTTCCCCCTTTTATGTTTTTTTAAATACGTTTTTGAAAATACGAAAGAAAGTGACGTACGAATGAACGAGAGAGGGAAGAATGCATACTAACACCTGTTTTCAAATGAAGAAGAAACAACAACAAAGCAACTTTTTATTCTTATTAGCATACAAAGAACAAATCTTATTTTCTGAGACAGAAAAAAATTTTTATACCCTGCAACCGTAGGGTAAAAGGGTATATCAAGTTTGTGCATATGTATGTAACCGGCAGAACGAGACGTGGCAGACTCTAAAACGTTTATATGTTCTTGAACAGCAATGGAAGACGAGTCGATATAGACATGTCCGTCTGATTCCGCCGGCTTGAACGACATAAATCCTAATAATTACGTAAATCCTGATAAAATATACTGCATACATGGAGATCGGGCCACTAAAAAGGTTATCCCTGTGGCGACAGTTTCGTCCATCGGTCTATGGTCGTCAAAACATGGCAGTCTGATTATAATCAATTTCTTCTTGTTAAGCAATATTTTGATCTCGCTTCGACTCTTATGTAAAACAGAAATTTACAATTAAATAAATATGTTAAATAAATTTGAAATATTTTAAATAAAATATAGTAGTATTATTATTCGCACAACTACGCTATAGCCCCATACCAACTGCACTCCATTTTACAACTTTTGTAACAACATTTTTTGAAGTAAAACTTCTTTGGACGCGATATGACGGATAACTCATATATCTATTTTTATAACGGAAGTAACTTTTTAGTCATGAGTTAGTGGTCATCAGACTTAGCCATTGGCTGTGTAGGTAATATATATAACGGTAAATAGTGAGGCAATGTCTTTGAAACAATCAAAAAACTAATAAAAACGAGTACGGTTAACATTTACGCGCGGTTGAAGTAAAGCTACTTTCACTGTTGTGGCATATATTACTAAAAAGATTAAACTTAAAATAAATATGTCATATTAAAGTTTAGAGTAGTTTAGAAAAATACTGAAATTGGAAGCTAGCATATATTTAATACTTGGTGTGAGCACCCTTAGCATCTATAACAGCTTGTAGTCTTCTTTTCTTGGAATTAATTAACTTCAGGATATCATAATTATTAATTTCAGATTTAAGCGCTGCCTGAGACTTCGGTTGCATTTTTGCCTTTTCAAAAAAGCACACACATTTTCGATTGGGTTAAGGTCTGCCCTCTGGGCAAGCGTATCCAACAATTTACCACAATTATAAAGCAGCCTAATCCTCACCATATGCGCCTTGTGCTTTGGGTCGTTGTCTTCGTAAAATTTAAATTTGTGATTGTTGTCAACATTAAGGACAAATTTATTGGCACTATTTACCAAATGAGTTCATCGAAATGTTTAAATACTGGTGCGCATCCATTGTTCCACGTTTCCTACCGAAAACACTTTATATACTCAAAAAAAAAAAAAAAAAACAGATGACAAACCGTGTGACCTTTTGCATCTCCGTCAGAAAAACCCAAAGAAATATAAAAATGTTGTGGACTTCACCTAATTAATATCTGATTTTAGTATTTCATGTTGATTTGGGAGCACTGTTTTTCGTTTGTTTGACATAGCAGAAATAATTAACAATTTCGTCATCAAAAATTTTCATCGATCTCAGTATTGGGCTTTAAGCTAATCAAAATAACAAAATAATCCATATAGGCACAGATCGGGCCACTATAATCCTTATAGAATCTCATACAATCTTGCCATTCAGAACCATTTTTTGGTTATTGTTTTTAATTAGTTTTAATTGTTCATCAATTCTAATAAAATACTCCGCATATGTGAAGTTCGGACCACTAAATAATATAATCTAAAAGCGTACAGGGTATCTTGAAGTCGTGCACACTCAACTGCTTTCGTGCTTTCTTGTTTTTTTTTTCTTCTTCAACAAATCTAAAATTAACAATACAAAAAATGATAAAGCAGCTTGTTTTATCACACTAAACTAATTTGTTGTTGTGTATTGTATGCTTGTTTTGACGATGATGATGATGGTTGGTGGTGACTCACAACAGTGGCGACGACGAGCGGTGATAGTTCAGAGTAATAAATAAGTTTAAAAGAGGTTAAACAGTAGAGTATGAGATTTACTGGTTTATTTCCGCCCTCATGTTAAGAAAAACAGTTAAACAGAAAACTGCCAACGAACAAGACAAGGAAACCTTTCAAAAGCTTCGGGGAAAGAAATTCAAGACCCAGACTTTGTGGTGTCGCCATGCAGAAGAGGAAGAAGAGAGATTTAATGAATCTAGAGGAGCGGAGACCGGTTTTTTTAGGTATTACATGCAACGGCGGATATTGCTACAATAATTTATCTACCATGAAATCACCAATATAAAAATAAATAGATAAAATTAATTGTAAAATTATGCATACGAAAATAGAATGACCAGCGGGAAAGAGACAATATGTGCGGGAGAGAACGAGAGAGACACCACAGCTGTCGCTTGTTTTTCTCACAACATACAAAAAAAAAAATAAAAAATCCATCCGCACAAACATCGGAAGACCCACAGCAGCCTCATATGACACCCACGAATGTTTTTATTTTTGTACAATTTTTCTTGGGCGCTGCTCCAGACATATTAAATACAAAATAAAAATAATTCGCCATTAAAACAACAACAAAGTCGACGACGACGACGCCCAAAGGGTATGTAGAAATGGTGGAAAATGGAAATGCATTGCGCAGCGCCAGCGCAGAAAATTGAAAAGCCGGCTACGTTGTTGTAATTCCTGCAATAGCTACTTCAACCACCGCCACCACCGCCACCACCGCCAACACTTTATACAAGAACTATTTTTTTATGTTACTGCAGCAATAAACACTTTTGGCCATTTTGATTTTCCTTTTTTTCGTTAACATTTTCGCACTTCTTTTTTTTTGCTTTCGTAATTGAGCATGCATTTTTCTTTTAAATTAGTCAGCCAGTCACACACACTCACCTTACCGCAAGTTATATTTTGTATTATCGCACACAAATTATCGTCGTCGACGTTCAAACACAACACCAACAAACTGATTGATTCTGGAAAGAGCACTAAACGCTGTTTGCAAAGCAAAGTGTAGGGTTGTCGATATATCGTAATGGTGCAACGATATTTGGCAGAAGATGAGACGATATTTTGAGATTAAATTTACCATACGAGCTTAATTCCAATTGCTTAGGGTCGTATTACAGGCGTAAGCAAAGTAAATTGAGAGTTATTAAATAATTTATTTAATGAAAAAGAAAAATAGTGCAACTAAATTATTTAATTTAGACAAATACATCGAATAAAAAACACATTTATGAATTGCTGCATTGGTACCGAATTCGAATGTAACGGTTTTAAACAAATAAAGTTAGAGTCAAAAAGCATAATTTACTTGCTAACAACTAATACTCTTGTATTTAGATTCGTCCTTCACTTGCTTGTAGGTTAATATGTTACAGTGCAACAGATGTAGTAACCTTAGAGTGTTGATCAAGTGAGGCGAGAAAAAATACACCAATAAGTATCGATTTTAAGCAAGTTTCAGTTTTTTGGATCACGAAACTTCATTTCGGCAGACAGTTCTCAGTTCTCCCTTCCAGTCGGTCAGACTCAGACTTAGCTGGGCTAAAACTAAATCTTTCATACTAAATCGTTTTAAAAGCACTGTTTCCCGGTACAGGATACAATATCCTGGTCTATGGCAGACAAAGCTACTAACTCGTCCTATATTCCTAATAACCAACGCACATCTACCTCAAGGGCCATCATGCACTTAGATATCACCTAAATAAAATAGGTCTATCCTCAGAAACTGAGTACATCTGCTATGCTATTCTCTGGCCTTGTCCAGGTTCGGAATTGAGCAGATGAATTGCCATTCACTACAACTGAAAAGGTCAGAAACACCTCGTCTAAAGTTATTCTCCGTTTCATAAAAGAGAATAAGAAGATCTAAGATAAATTTACATAACCGTCTAGGGTAAAAAAGACATAATTTCCTATCGCAAATACCCGTTTCCGATAAGATGGCCCTCCGACGTTCTAGCTTTGACACTGAGTCCTAGATAGCCTTACAGGCTGATCGAGCAAGATTTGCGGTGACCACTTGCTATTCATGTGGCATTGGCCCAGACACTTCTTCACGCTCTGGTAATGGTTATGGTTTATCGGTTATTAGTAAGTAAATTTTGCTTTGCGAATATAATTTTACTAGAATTTTATACCAAAACTACAATTCATATATGTTTGAAGTAGTTTTGTATATATGAATGTGTTTATATATATAAATGTAAGATTTAACTGATTTATTATATTTAATTATTTATTTTATTTAAATGATTTATTTCCACAAATTGTTATCAAATCAACGGAATTGTTTCTTATGTTAGTATCAAATTATGTTTATTTATAGTTTGTCTCGCTTGCACGATGTCATTCTCTCCTTCTCTATTTTGAGTAAGCCTTTAAGAAAGGGGAATACGACCCTTAAAGTCAAATTTGTGAAGAAAATTAAAAAGTTTTGTTTTTCGTCACATCACTTCTTCTTCCTCGATGTGATTTTTATTTTTTCGTTCTGAACAGAGGTATGTGATCTGAACAGAGGTATGTAATATGGGCGGGAAATTTCAAATCCAGATTTGAGAAATGCATATGAAAGGTGTGTGGGCACGCATCACATTACAACGTCACACATTTGATCAAATGTGTGAGTGGTGTATTTGGCCCCTAACAGAAAAACAAAATATTTACAATTTAGCTGATTTGAAAACAATTTATGCAAACAAATTATTGAATTGCATCGCTCATATTCCGAGCGAAGTTAATTCATTCGAATTGGTATAGAATTCGATGTAAGGCAAAATTACATTAAAACAAGAGAAAACCTTTAATTCGGTACAACTGTACTCGGTTCGGTACTTATAGTTTGTATACTTTTCATCACTGGTGCCACGAGATGTTTGTATCCCCGTAGTTGACTCTCGATTTGGCGCATATTCGGATTTTCTTATCGAACATTGATGTCACCATTTTAAATATCGCGACATTTTCGATATTTCTTAATTTTTTAGAAATATATACTTAAAATTTCGTAGTCACCTATCGATACCAAGTGTGACTGGACCGATGTAACGGTTTATTTGAGCAGTGTTTATTTGAGTAATTATATTTCAGGTTTATATAGTTATCGGTTCGTTTAGTTATGGGTCATCGGCGGTCATCCGCTTTACTACCCATTGGGTTTTTCGATTAATGTACACCATTTTGAAATTGGAATTCCGACTACCAATTGTTCTGGTCGATGACTCACGGAACTCGCTGCCTAAAAGATAAGAAAAAGTCGTAGCGTTTGAGTACGGCTTCATAGTTTAAAAAAAAATAACTTTTTTGTACATCTAATATAATGTTAATTGTGCAGTGTATTTTATGGTCGGATACTACAACCTTACTTGTTGGTTCAGAAAATCGGTTCATAGAATGTACACCGATATACGATAACGTAGTGAATCGAACCGATTAAAAAAGCAACAAATACACGTATGAGCGAGAAGAGCTAATCGGCGCGGCCGCTAAGCCTGATGTAAAATGCATTAAAATTAGGAAAGTGCAAGTGCAACATGTGTGGCAGTAGCAGGATTGGATTAAATTGAGTGCATACAAGTACACAGCGGTAAAAGCGTACTACAAACGCTTTATCGAACACCACAAATAAGGCGCATACCTTTGCAGGTTATGTGTTCTGTTGCTGCCGCGGCTGAGGGGCAAGAAAGCAGCAACAACAACAAGAAAAGAGATAATACTAAAAAAAATAGAAGAAAAAAACTAGCACAGCCAAATAAGTATCTAAACATTCCGCCGCCAATATGTTGAAACCGCTCTATGCACTAATCTTTCAGCTGCTGCATTTGATTGCGACGCTCTATGAATTTGTATGCTTGCTAAAAATACGGTTGCACGCGCTATTTATGCGGTCATATGATCGCCTACTCCGCTCTGATGTCGCGCGCGCACGCAACGAAAGAGAATTGCTCGAGCTCTGCTCAAAGCAGCTGAGTAAACGTCCTCGGCATTTATGTGTTATAATAGCGCCGGATAGCAAACAAGTGGACGCCGTAGTATTGAGGCGTCTATTTGCTTACGCACTAACGATGGGCATAGAATTGATTAGTGTATATGATACGCGAAAAGCCTACGTGGACTTAAAGCAACTGAAGACGCCGGTGGGTGTGGTATGTGAAGACAACGGCGAGCATAGCATCATCTGGCGCAGTGCAATGTATATGCAGGATATGAAGCGTGACAAAACGAAAACAAACGGTTACCAAAACGGCAATGGATACATTGGCGGTCAGCAACCAGCAACTAAAACAGGCGCGCTTGCGGTAAGTGCCAAAGTTCGTTATTTGTGCGTGGTCAGTAGCGGATACGGAGTGATGTTGAGGGGCTCGTGCCCTCCGAAATATTTCTTATAGCGTGTAAAATATAAGCTGCAGGGAAGAGAATGATGACCAAACGATACTCTATTTTGTTATTCTTGTCTGCTGGCCCATCAAGAGGGGGCAAGTGATAGCACGAGTTCAAAGCACTTTCTACGTCATGTAAAAATAGAAACCAGTAATTTTCCGGATTTCGCTCGACTACCTTGCGTTCGTTATATCTCAGCAGCTATTTGATGCATATGAGAGAAAAAATCAAAATTTTGTATATCTCAAAAACTATTACACGCAGCTGGTTGATACGAATATAAGATCCACTGAAAAAATGGGTTGTGGCACGCCCCATTATAAGAGAGATACCAAGTTCGTCGTATCTTAGTAACTATATTATATAGAGAAATGAGATTTCATGCGGCAACAAATTTTTTTAAACTCATTTTCTTTTTTTGACGTGGTAACGTCTATTAAATTGATGAACGTCGCCAAATACGAAAGAACCATGCCCCTCACGTTCCGCCTGAAGGCGGCTTGTGTGTGAAGTTATGTGTGTGAGTGTGTGTGTTTGCGTATTAGTGTTATCTAGCGCGCGGTGGGGTGCGGCTATACGTCATATACGATCTTGTTATTGTTGTACTTGTGGCTGCTGTTGCTGTAGCTGTTGTTGTTGCTGTTGTTACATTTTATATGCGTAAATATATTAAATTTCTTATTTAATAGACACTCACATATTTAATTATAACTTAAAAATTTAGTATAAAATGTTGAAGCCCCTCTAAATACTTATTCTAGATCCGCCACTGTTGGTAGCATACTAGTTGGCGTAGACATAGTTCAGTTTATCAGCATTTTACGTTTACACGGCGCTTATCACTTTTCGTTAGAAATTTTTTATTATTAATCATGTTTCTTCTTTGATACTTCACAGATACACCGAATTCAAGCGGCAGACGGACATGCGCTAATTGCACAAATCTGTCGTGAATTGTACGAGCAGCGACACACGTCCGCCGTTCAGGAACTGCTGCAAGAACGTTCAAAACTAAGCGAACACATCAGCATAACATTGCAGCATCATCTCGGCATGAATACGCTGGATATAACAGAGCCGGAATTGGGCATCATATTTGCGCGGCAAACTTGCACCTATGGCATGCTGCCGTGGCATATACGCTTCACGGAATTCCACCGATTAGCGAGCGAGCGATATTTCGATGCGTCCGTTTTTGCGGAGGTGCTATGCAAATACTCGCGCTGTGAACAGCGTTGGGGTACATAGATATATAATATAAGTAGTTACAAAAGACATAGTTTACGAATTACTAAAGTATGCGTGTTTTGCCGGGAGTCGTCTAGCATTCTTTAAAAAGTCAATGTAATTTAGACATATGTATGTATGTAGTTTATTTCAAAAGCAGCATATACAGTCCTGTTCCGGTTATCAGTTTCCTGAAGATTTGGTAATGGTAATTTTTTCACAATTTGGAATTCACTTGATATTGAGCATATGAATTCCACATTGCTTAATGCAAATGAACTCAAATCGCGAAATCAATGAATTTAGCATTTTGTCGAATTCAGTTTTGCAAATTCTACCCGAAAGTAAAGACCGGAACAGGCCAGATAGATTTGTATCATAGTTGAACGTTGAACAAGTGTAATTTTAAATACCTATTATATATTATTTTTGTGCTAGATATTTAGTTAATAATAATGGCTAAAAGCATGAGCTAAGCATATTTTTAGTGTAAGCCAAAAGTTGTGAATGTAGCTGGTCGTTCCTTGCGCGATACAATTGTTGCAAAATGTTTGTAATTGTATATAAATCAATAAGATTAAGTTGGAAATTATATGGATAAAATTTATTTAAATGCAAAAACAACTTGACATAGTTATTACATTTTGTTTTTTAATCAGTCTCTATGTTGGTATGTATAGTTAAATTAATTGTACTGGACTTGTATAGCTACCCGTTTGTAATTCGTTCAGATTAGTAGTTTAGTTGCCTATTTGCAGTGCGTTCATCGTATTTGCCCGCCCGATCTATTCGAAAGCAGCCCTTGCTTATTCGAATTTATTAGTATCTTATTTTCCGAAAGTTTTTCCGCTATCATCGCCAAATTTGGCTGCAACGTTTCCCTTATAAGCGTTCTCAGCGCCGGACATCTGTTGATTAACTTCAGTTGTTTGAAAATCATTAAGTAGATAATTCATTTGAGACTCATAGTCGCCGTAAAAGCATAGCTCGGCGCTGTTATCAGCAATTTGATTTTCAACCGAAGTATGATTATTCTGCAACATCATTGCATTTGTCCAATTTTCTTTAACTTCAGAGGACTTCGTATCCTCGCCGGAAACAACGCTTGATGCAGCACCACCTTCCATATTATTATTAGTTTCGATAATAAGTACTGAAGGCCTTGTATCAGTAGCCTCCATTTCACAAGCATTGGACTCAGCAGCCGCCTGTGCTTCCTCCATAGCGAGTTGCTGACCAAAGTATTCGTAATACTCTTTGATGTTTGTCCAATTTTCTTTAACTTCAGAGGACTTCGTATCCTCGCCGGAAAAAACACTTGACGCAGCACCACCTTCCATTAAATTATTTGTTTCGAGTATTGGTGCCGAAGTCGTGGTATCAGTAGCCCCCATTTCACAAGCATTGGACTCAGCAGCCGCCTGTGCTTCCTCCATAGCGAGTTGCTGACCAAAGTATTCGTAATACTCCCGAATGTTCGTCCAATTTTCTTTAACCTCAGTGGACTTCGTATCCTCGCCGGAAAGAACGCTTGAATCGATGCTGTTGCCAACGTTCCCAGCGAACTTCTCTCCAGTTTTCTGATTAGTAAGTAGCACTGAATCAGACATTTGTGCTACATTAAATAGACAATTAGTTTGCGTATCATATAGCCCGTCAAAGTTTACTTACAAAAGTTTTCCGGCGGCACTGACACGGAAGTCTTTGCTTTTTTAGGTACTCCAACGAGCGGTTCAAAGCGGTTTTTAGGCGGTAAACGCTTTCTAGCAGGAGTGGTTCCCATTGCCTTGTTGCGATTTCCAATTGAAGAATTGTTTTCAGTCATGTCGGATTTTTTTGGTTTCTTGCCGTTTTTTTTTTTTTCTTGGAGCTTAATTCAAACGAAGCTAAGAAAAATGTTTACCCGTAACGATACAAATTGATTTGCCTATAGTGATTTTTGAGATTTAAATCAAGACCTACTTTGATTTCTTTTTATGCAAGTGTTGCCACCATTTACGATTTTTTTTTTCAGTTTGCATTGAATTTTCCGTTATACCGAATTGAAATCTGATGTATTGAAACTGTTTTGAATGTGCGTGTCCACTAGCGTATTTGATCATTATTCAGGTATCACTTCCTCAGGAACCCCATGATCATATAATATGTATGTATATCATAAAAATATTTGTGACGAAATGTGATCGTGCGAAAGAGTGTGTGATTCAGTGTGTAATGTCACATTTCTCAAGAAGACATGTGGGTTTGGTACCTCTGTCTCCATGGATCAATGAATAAAGAATTTTTTTCTGCAATTTCAAAACATTTTGTGTGTTAAATGAAAATGCAAGCAGGGAGCGAGGTAGGGGCGTAGCTAGATCTTTCCACAGTCGAGAGCAATTCTGAAATGCAATAATTGTGGAGAAACTTTTTTGAAACAGTAGCACAACTAATTTCGGATTGGAAAGGTCATCACGTATCGATAAGTGTTCAGTATCATTTTTCACTACTGAAATTTTTGTCTGAATTTCGTCATACCATGTAATGTCATTTCGAATTAACATTTTCTAAATCAGTACGCAAGTTCCAAACTTTTGAGTGTACTAAAGTAAACTGGTATGGTATGAAGAGAGATGACTCAGAAGTCGACGCAGAGCTCATAGGCTCTCAAGATGATGAACCATCGAACCAGACGAAGACGAGCAACACATTGAATTTGGGCTCCTTAACCTCTGCTCAAGCTGCAGCCGCAAGCCAACTTAACAAGCTTAACACCGGCGCAAAAAACAGTACTATACAATCAGTGTCTGACCAAACGACCAACAGCAAAAAACACCCTGGATAGCCTGACCATCAAATCAAACATGGGACGAACCATGAGAATCTTAGCTAATGATGTGTCTACCTATAGGGCCATTGTAAACAAGCTTTATAAGCACAAAACTGAGTTCTCTTCATACCAGTTGCGCCAGGAGAAGCCCTACCGAATTGTAATTAAGGGCCTCCACCATTCCACGCTCAACTGTGATATCATCGTCGACATGAAGAGCAAAGGGCACACAGTCCTCAATGTGCACAACCCGAACAGGAAAGATTACAACGAGCCCATGAACATGCATTTCCTTCACCTACAGACAGCGGCCAACAACAGGAAGGCCCTTGCTATTAAAATAATATGCAAACAGGTGGTTAAAGTGGACGCTGCTCGAAGAAGATGCCAGGAATATGGACACACTGCTAAATATTGCAGAAAATAGCATAAGTGCGTCAAAGCCATAAGACTGCCGACTGTATAAGACCAAGGAAGCTCCAGCAACATGCGCCCACTAACTACAAGGTATGCGAGTGGTTCTGAGTACATAAAACGAGCGAGTGCTCCAAAGGTCATCAAACAAACCAATTCCACACCAAAGCAGGCAATTCAGAACCGTAACTACAAAGCGCATGTACCCACACCGGTTGACTTTCCTGATACAGCGCTCAGTGGACGAATAGAGAGATAGTCTTATGCTGCTGCAGCTAGAAGAGGACTAGCAGCTCCATTTATAAACCACAATGTGAGCATCCCCCTCAGCTCTAGGAAGCAGGGCGGGCCAGCGCAAGTCAGGCTTCAGCAATTGCTCAGGGTACAACAGCTGGAGAGACAGCCTCATTTTTTAAAGTTATTTGTAAAAAACTATTTTGAGCCACTTCCAATAAATCTGTAAACTTTTCACCGATTTTGGACTTCTCAACTGGAATGTAAAGAAGAATATATCTTTCATTTTTGAAAGTGAGGATTTGGTATGTACATATGTATATATTCTTGATTAACATCAAAAGTTGAGTCGATATAGACATTTCCGAATGTCCCTCTGTCCGACCGTCTGTTTGACGAAGATATCTCGGAGACTATAAAAGATAGAGCTGTCTGTTTTGCATATTTAAACTCCCCTATTTCCGTGCCAACCACACTTTAAATTTTGTTGTTACTTAACCTAGAAGGGACAAATTTGATGTATCTAACGTTAATCCATATACAATTTTCTATACACGTCCACATCAAACCACCAAAGAATACAGTCCTCATACAAATTTACGATTTAAATAAAGAGTATTAAACGAGATCCAGGGTATCTCGAAGTCGAGTGTGGTGTTCTTTCTTGTTTATTTTCAAATTAAAACGGTGTTTGGCTAAACAAGAACTCGTTTGTTGTGGTTTTAAAAGTTCTCTTGAGATTAAGAAATGAAATGAATATATGCCATCTCTTCCATTTACCGAATTTATGAATCAAATAAAACACCTGTCTATTACAAAAACGGAATGAATTCGGTGTAATTAAAAAATGTGGAGGCATTCCATAAAACATGAATTAGTACAGTATCGCCCCACTACTTAATTTGAACTCATAATAAATATTCGAAAATAATTCGATATTTTATTTGTATTTCAGTTACATATGTATATAGTAGTATATATCGTATGTATATAATGGGTTTTTTACTATTTCTATGTCAGAGCACATTACGAAAATGCACATTTAGAATATAAATAATTAAGTATTGAGTTATCTATTTATGTATAAAGTTACATACACATGTACGAATACAAAACGTTTTTTTTTTCTGTTGTTACTTAAATCTAATGCAAAACGCCGAAATTTATTTGCTCATCAGCTCACTTCTTCGCTTATATGAGCTGCGGCCTAATTGGACACAGTATGGCGCTTGCTCAATAGATTCATATCGGTAATATATTTATCCTTCTCAGTGTTCTGTCCATTAACGGAGAGGTTTGTTGGCATACGCTCCTGCATCATGTGAAACGAATTGCGCAACTCTTCCAGTGATTCAGCTAGACCAGCTTTAATATTTGCAAATTCGCTCGACATCAATGATAATTTACCGAGCAAATAGTTCAAATTTGAATCCATATCAAGCATGCGGCCCTTGGTTTCATCCACCTTCGAAGCTAAGCTGTTCATAGTCGAAAATGAGCTATTAACATAACCCTCATGGCCGGATTGCATCATTTTAAGCAGCTCACTGCTGTCGCTTAGCTGTCCTGCCATAATTTCAATGCGATGCCACACTTGTCCCAGTTCCGTATCCAAAAGTGCGCTCAGATTTTTGTTGCCCTCAATCGAAGTATTTAGCAGACCTTCATCGAGATTGTCCAGACGTTCCTTAAGCAGCGTACGCAGTGCTTCATCCTTTAGCTCGACCAACTGCGAAATCTTCTGTACAATTTGCAATGTACCGAATTCAACCTTGCGCTGTGTATCCAGCACATATTCCGAATTTGTCATCATGATGGCATTAAACTTTTCGAAAATCTCCAGTGCTTCACTCAGTTTAGTATAGGTGCTGTTTGTCTCTTTATGGAATTTATCCAGCAAGTGTCCAGAGTCACTGACTTCATCTGCAACCTGTTTAATATTGCTTGAGAGATTTGCTTCGCTCTGCTGCACTTGTTCCTTGGCTTTGGTAAGTGCTGTAATTTAAAATGATGATGATAAATATGATGATAAATACTATAAATATTTAACTTACCCAACTCTGTAGCACTCAACGTTTCCAGCTTGTATGCCGTCAAAGCACCTAGTGTTTCATTAGTCAAGCCGTGTATGAATTCTTTATCGTTCTTGCTCAAACCCTCATTGACCTTTGGTGTAGATTTCAGCACAGCTAAATCATTGCTCAATTCTACGAACTTTTCCATTAGCTTATGTTCAAACTCGGAGTTATCCACTGGTCTAACAGACACTGGTGCAGGCGTTGCTGTAGTATAGCTAACCAATTTATTCTCGATATTGGTGAGTTTCTCTGCGGTGCTTGGCGCGCTCTTGAATGCCACCTCGGTTTGTTCCATGATATCATTCGAGTTGCGCAACAATTTACCCACATTTGTAGATAGTTCCTTTATCTCGGAGAGTAGTTCCTTGTTAATTTGCTTTTGTGCCTCTACAAACTCATTGGGCAGTGTACCACCACTGGTTGTGGCCGGTGTTGCGGCAACAGCTGTGACTGATGGCATTGGTGGACGTCGGAAACACTCGTCATTATCACGCATCCACTTGAACATATGCTCCAGTGTTTGACTAAACTTCTCCGCCTGTGCATTATATTTTTCCTCTTGCTGTAAACGGATGTGAAAGCATTTAGTGTGGTACGTACAAAGCATATGAATATTCTACTCACTGTTATCAACATAGTTTCAATCTGGCTGACACGTTCATCCAGACGCCCAAAGATGCCATTTAGCGGTTCCAGACTCTTTTGTCCTTTCTGCAACGATTGCATTGCCTTCTTCATGAGTTCACCCAGTGCACGCTCGCGATGCTCATGGCGTTCGAGTTTGTTATCAAGTTGATTGTAAGAATATATCAGTGACTGTATAGTGCCACGGATTTCTTCATTGCTGAAATAAAAGATATTGTCATCAAAAAATACTAGATACACCTATCGAAACTTTACTTTCAATATACTATGAAATACTTCTGTTTAATTTAATGCAAATAGTCTTATATGTAAATATATTTATACAAAATCTATAATCCATAATCAAAACCGTAGGGTTATCATCCGCAATCTGTCCTTCCAAGCAGCATTTTATTAATTTATTGTCGGACATTAAAGATAATGGATCCTTTAAGCACCGACCAACCTGTAAAAGTTGGACAAACCAATTATAAATGAGTTGATTCCAGCTTTCCTACAAAACTTTCTTCCACGATGATGCCAAATTAGCAAAATTGTCGCAGTTAAGGTACTGAAAATTCTCAAATAATTAAAGCGGCCATTACACACACAGAGAAAATCACTGTATGATGCACACTGTGATCTAGAACATCAGGCCGAATTTTTTCAAAAGCGACCCTGGAAGGACATTAACATCAATTGTAGCACTATGGTCGTACACTCATAAAAAAATGGTCTAAAATCAAAAATATGGTATTGAAATCGTGACCATCCGGTCACTAAAGTGAAAGTGGATTGGGTTCAAAACAAGAATTAAGGTCTTGATTTAAGACCGCTTCAAACAATCGAAACCGAAAATTCTTATTTTTAAGATCAAAAATGCTCGTTTTAAGTTTGTAGCATGATCATTTCAAGAATGTGTGGGCTTAGTTTAAGTACATTAATTAATTAATTCTTTTTTTAGACTGTATTGTGATTATTTTAAGAATGAATGGACTTAATTCAGTACCAAATATTATCAATTTTAGGTGGATTTCAGATAATTTTAAGACCAAAAACGCTTGATAACCTACTTTTTTCAACTGTAGCATTAGATCTTGAATAGGGTGACCAATAGGGAACATGTTCATGTTTCTTGCTTGCCTGCATGCAAAATGTTTAATTTTTAACAAAACTACCTATTTTCCTTGAAATTCCTGGGAAAAATTTCCAAATTTGCACGGTGCGAACTTGAACAGATACGATTGCATCAGGATGGCTATATGGTATATTGGAAATCTATCGAAAATGATTAAATATAAATTCCGATAGATTGCTAAAGCATGGAAGGAGAATTCTGACTTGTGATTGGATCGTAATAATCCGCGGTTTGCGTGTATATACATACGTCATGGTTAAACTCTAGTACCGTTCCTTTCATGTGTTCCTAAGCCTCTTTGTTTTTCCCTTATATGGAGGTGTCACCCCTTCTACACTAATAATATTTCACATAGTCAGATTCCGGCCCTGATATTTAAATTAATTGCCTAAACTTTCAAGTCCAATGACTTTGTTTATATATACAAATCATTTGAAACTCTAAACAAAGACGCCCACACACAGACGTCAGCCAGTGCACCCTCTGCACCACACTGTGTTCATTCATCTAGCACTCGAAATGCATCATTAATCATATTAAAGGCCGTCATATAATTGATGTACGCCGCATTTTCTCTTACAGCATTCGAAATATTTAGCATAGCGCCTGCAATTACATTACAGAAGCTGGCGCTATGGGCCACCCGCCTCACAACTGCTTCCGCTGAATACCATATGATGCATTCTTCACACTGCCATTACGCTTGTCAAATGGTGATCTCTAAAATTTCTCAGAAGCGCATTGTGAATAAAATGCATTTATAAGCCGTCACAAGTTGAACATAGCGCGTCAGGGTCAGAAAACCTATTTGGGCATGCTTCAGGAAATGCATATATGAGAGTTAATAGATTTATAGCGACTACAGAAAAACGGGGGGAACACAGTCGGACGTAAAGAGACGTACGGCATAGAGATGTGTGCGGGCCAATTGCTTCGACATAGACAAATTGTTGTAGTTTTTTACTTGTAAAGTGCGTGTCCACAAAAAGCTACAGCAAAATCAAACACATTCCAAAAATAAATATACTCGCGTACATGTTCACTTTGTGTATAATCTTTAGAAGTAGAAGAGGGCGTGCATCTTCTGTGCCGGCCTGCCAACTGAAGACTGCATTATGGATGGCATAGCGGGCGTCGTTGTATGTATAAGTAATGCTTACGGATACGGGTACTCCTCCGTGTTTACGGTATTTTTAAAACATGACATGCAAATTATAATTTGACTTTTACGGCTCCAACTTTTTGGGCATAGAAATGTTCACACATAGTATGTACTCGTATATACTTATAGACATGTTGAGTGATTAATGCATTTGTCGGAGTGTTGATGGATGTCGGATTCTATTTGTAGTATGTAAATAGCATCAACACGGAAGTGCAGTGCAACTAATCTTTAATGCAAAAATAGCATTATTGGTTTAATCAAATTTGTGTGAATCATATGAAAAAAACAAGAGATATATATGTACATATGAAAGTTATATTTAATAGTAATGGTTTTAAATTTACTAAGAAAATAAGAAGTAACTATTTCATTTCTTATATATTTTTTGGAACTATTTTTTAGAATTAAAGAATAATCGCAAACTTATTGTTATGTTTACAAACAGAGTGTAGTTTAGCCCTTATGTACGATACCAAAACCAGTGTTCGCTCAAAAGAAGCATTAACTCTTTTAAACTCACTAATCAGTCATCATCGAGACAGTCTATTTGATCAGAAACCTAAACCCACAGACAACAACACAATAAAATGTTACCTATAATTTGCCTGAATTCATGGGTTACTAACTGTCTACATGGTTGTGAATTGTATTTCTGATTACTAAATTCTTAATTTATTGTTTACGCTATTCATACTCATAGTTTTTAACAAGAGAGATTGTTTAGTTCGGTGGGACCAAAGCTTTAATATGATATTAAGATATATTAGGCCGTACTTAAAAAAATGTAAACCGGTTGTTCCAGAATTAACTATATATAACATATATAGTTAAAAAGCGCGCCATTCAGGATGTAGAGACCAATCGCCATGCGTGGTTCTAAAGTTTCTTTTCCTTCCAGATCAGTCGGCATCATGCATTGGTACAGTGCTTGCATTTTCCGTCTAAGCCTACTTTTGTTGTTGATTTTTGCAGTGATGAAGCTCTTTTTTACAAAACATGCGCTACTGGAGTGACATCAATCGACGAGAATTGCATGAAATGCATTTTCATTCACCTAATGTCACAGTGTGGTGTGGTTTTTTGAAGAAAATGAGTATTCACAGTGACAGTGAATACAGACCTGTATGTGAACATCTTGGGAGAATTTTTTTTCCACGCCTTGATGAATTGCAGTTAGGAGAAATTTGGTACTAATAAAACATTGCAACAGCTCGCACTTCAAGAGCATCGATGGCTGTTTTGAAAGAACACTTCATCATCTCACTAAGAGGCGATTTGCAGTGGCCAGCCCGCTCCCCCGATTTGGCTTGAGGCAATTATTTTGTGGAGTTTTTTGAAATCCCGCCTTTATGTCAACCGCCCAAGGAACCTACAAGACCTGAAGGCCAACATTCGGGTAGAAATTGGCAACAGACGCGCTGTTATACTGGTGAGGGTCATGATAAACGCAAGAAATCGGCTTCTGCAGTGTATGTGGGGACCATTACCTACCTACCTATCAAAACAGAAGTGTGTCACAATCTGCGTGATGTTTATTTTTCATATAGAATATAATAGTAGGTCCAATAAAATCGTTTCTTTCAGTATTTTAATAAAAAAGCAAACAAATCGTAAACGTATTTTTGGTATGATACAATCCAGGACAAGGCTCCAATTATACTTGTATAAGACTTTGAGTTTAAAATTTTTTGGTAAAGAATAGAGACATTTTTTAAAATAGCGTGCTGTGGGCTCATTTCAAAGTACGAAGCCTTCGTACCGAATTTAAGGTTGATATCTCAAAATACTATGTAAAATTTTCCTATATAAAAAATATGCCCATACATAAAAGTGGCCGGTGGTTTTTTATGGTTTTAATATACAATATCCATAACAATATCATTAAGAACTGATATTTATTTAACTTACAATATGTGTTTGTTATATTCAATATTGGATCTCATTTCTGATAAACTTCTACTGATTACAGCAAATATGATGGTTAAAATCGAATGAATTAATGAAATCAAATGTTCATAAGCAACATTTTAGTTAATATAGACACGTATGTACGTCTGTCCGACCGTCTGTTTCAAAATAGAAGTCTCGAAGACTATATAAGAGAAAGAACCTTCAAGTTTGAACATTAAAACTTTTCTATTCCCTTTTCATATAAAGTGAGTTAAATGAACATGTCCAAGTCAAAGTCTCCGTACTCAATTTCAGATAAATATCTCAATCAAAAACTGAGGGTCTAGTTTGCATTGACACATACATACTGGTAGACACAGAGATGAACATGGGAACTTTGTGAAGCCTCCGATGCTTCCTTTATAGTAAAATTAGTATAAAAGTTAGAATTTTTTTGGTGTCAGATTTAGTTGAAACTGATACAGTTTTGAAACTATTGAAACATCCTATGCCGTAGTTGATTCTGGTAGCATTAAGAATTTTGAAAACTTTATCTTCATCAACTCGCAGAGATCAATAGACACAATTAAAGCTACAGTCACCCAATTTTTGGTGTAGACTGCCTTAGTTTCATTTCATATAACACACATTTTTAAAGATGTAATTTTTATACCATGTACCCAAAGAGGCAAAAGTACAATAAGCTTTTTCGAATATATGCAACAGGCAGATGGAGATGTGACAGACCCCATATATGTATATATTCTTGATCAGCATCGGTCGATATACGGGATACGTAACTATGTCTGTCTGTGATATAGTATAAAACAACAGAACTCAGAGACTATAAGACTATTTGGTGAATTGATTCCACTTATACATGAAAATTGCTACACCAAATTTGTGTATACATTTTAATATCTAATATACATTAGCATATCACTAAGAGAGAACTGAGTATTAGAAGGTGGAAAGGATAAGCGCAAGCTTTTCCTACAAATTTACCTTCTAATCATATGATTTATCCATGTATATAACTATGTATTACATGATGTGGTGAAATATACAAATAGTACTGTCGTGCGTACTCTTTACCAGTGTCTTTGATGTTTTGAGTTCTATTTTTTAACTTTATTTTGATGACGAAATTCAAGGATGCTCAAACGACTCTCACAATCTTCTGCCGTATCTTTCTCTCTAACGCTCTCTATGTGGCTTATACACACATGCAAACGTACACATATCAGTGCAATCAAAGACCGGAACGCGCCAATATCAATTGGAAGAGCGAATGTAAATATTGGTACAGTGAACTGGCTGAAGTTAATGTTTTGACTAACTTTAGTTTTTACCCTTAAAAAGTAATAATAAAACGAGTTGTGGATCCAGAGATATGTGCTTGCACTATAAAAAAATAAGGTAAGAGAAGAATTTTCGCCATTTCTTTATATTCTCTTCAAAATTCATACTAATATAGTAATTAAGTCTGACGTTCCTCATAGCATCTGCTCATGTTTAGGAATGTGAACCATTCGATTCTATTAAAATTTGTATACCCTGTACCCATAGGGTACAATGTCTTTGTGCGAATGTATGTAACAGGCGGAAGGAGGCGTGGCAGACTATATAAAGTATATATATTCTTAATCGGCATGCCAACTCCATTCTAAGGGGTAGCCCCCATACAAACCTGGCCCGTATTCTTAAGTTTTTGTATGAAATTTAGTTGGTTCTGTTGTTAATTACGCTAAAAACGCCATATTTGATGTATCCTACTGAAATTCTAATAAAATATATAGCATAGGGGGATCAGAGAACTATAAGTGGTAGGAATCATACAAACATGCTCGCCATTTGTAACTTGTTGTATGAAATGTTTTTGTTCTTAACTAAGCTAGAAATTTAAACTTTGACATATATCCAAAATATTTCATATAGGCCCAGATCTGACCAAATTAAGTGGTAGCTCCATGCATTCTTGCCCTCATTTTCGAAAATTTTGTTTTTATTTTTAACTATTCTTTCTATATTTATTTCTAACTTTTCATTCATTCTAATAAAATATACCGCCCATACCTAGATCGGATGACTAAAGAATATAATCTATGATTCATATAAATAGCTTTCAACAAGGTACAGAGAATATCAAAATCTGAGCAAACTGCACTGCAGCGTTCCTTCTTGTTATAGATAACTTTGAATCAGTTTATGGAGTCTATTAAAGGCAAAGTTTACCTATAAACAATTTTTAAATTGCACAAGTAACAAAAAGTTTCCTATGTAACTTTAGGTTCAATTTGAGGTTATATGCTCTAGGTTTCTAATCAGAACCAATGTAAAAAACTTACTTATACTATTATACGATACAATTTAATTTGTTGTCAAAATTAAAAAATCTTAAAAAAGCAAATTGTAAAACATGCTGTAGTTAGTTACTCCACAGAGGCAAACCTTCATAGAATATAAATTTACTTCAATTCGACTTACGTGACTTGAGCTGGCGTTAGTTGCAGTAATCCCAAGCCAATTAGGGTTAGAAATAGAATATCAATTGTGCGTCGCGACATGATCGTCGTTGATAGCTGATGTCGTCTGAACTGATCTGATCTGATGCTGATGTTGATTGCTTTCCCTTGGAGCACCACCACTGCTGCTACTTGCCAACGTCTTTAGTACGCAATGCGTCCAAGCACGAGCTGCAAATCGAAGAGAGAAAAAAAAAAAAGATGCAAAAATAAATACAAATGCGACTACTTATTTTCGAAGCGGATGCCGGCAAGAGTGAAGATTGCCGGCACAGTACATGCGATCCGATCCGATTCGATCTCTGCTCAATGCACGAACTGCATTTGAATGGACCGTGCTATTGAGTTGTGATGCAAGGAGAAGCAAGAGGATGTTCAGTACTTACTATAGAGCACCCTCTGTAGAGACTTTGACGATAATCAATTCAAATTGAAATTCGCCTTCATGCGTTTAATGAGCGCGAATTCTTGCGATAAACTCGTCGTCAGCGGCCAGCGTCAGACAAGTTGTTCAGCAAAATACAATTTTCTATGGAGCAAACATCCAAATGTCGGAAACTCAAGCAAAATGGCAAAATGTCAGCGAATATGACAATCGATTTTGACGATTTTGAATACGCGTATTTATTGTATACGAATTTTTTATTTGAAATTTCTAATTAACTATTTATTTCAATGCCAATAATAATTTTTGTTTTGTTTTGTTTTTTTTTCAATACTGAAAGAATAAATATTTCAAATATTTATTCGAAAAAATATTTTCTTTTTGTTTTCGATAGTTTACAGCTTTTGTGAAAATATTTATTTGGATTTTTCAAGTAAACAGTCAGCGCACACTTTGTTTATAAAAATAAATTGCAGTTTTTGACGCAAGCCGTATGCATTTTTATATCCGATTTCTGTGCATTGTTGAAATTTTTCCTTGTTTTCATAGCGTCACATATCTTCTATAAGATTTTGAATATTTCAATTTTTTTTTTGTTTTGGCTTACAAAATAAAACTAAAAATTTGGTTTTCCTCATGCCCCAGTTTATATTTCTGTTCAAAGGCGTTCCAGTTTTTATTCTGGCGGGCATCCTATGAAAATAATTATAGACGATGAAATGCGAATAAAGTTGCAAAACGAAAAAAAAAAAAAAAACTGGGTTAATTATTGGCATAAAGGGAATTATACATATACATAAAAGCATAAATATAGTATATGTATACCGTTACTTAAACATTGCGCACAATAGACCTAGATCGGTCGCAAAAGTCAGACTACCCTATAATATAATACTACTTAATCATTATTTAATACTAGCCTTTGTTAATGCATAGTCAGTTTTCAAATCTATTTACAGCTGATTCAGCCATATTTGTAGTTCTGTATATTTTTATTCTATAATTTTTGATATATTGAATATAATGGTTGGTATCAACACTAGTTTACAGCCAAAGTGTTCGGTTTCACTAATTTTTTCTTATATATTGTGGCCCACTAAAATCGAAAATCACAATAACAAAATTTTCCATGGATATGTTACCGAGATATAATTTGTATACTTTTCACACAGAGTTTGAATAGTATTATCAGTTTGTCTGAAAGTAGACCTCACAAAGTATATATATTCTTGATCAGCTCGAAGAGACGAGTCGATCTAGCCATGTCCATCTGTCTGTATGTCCGTCTGTCTGTATGTTGTTGAGCATTTTTTAGGGACCAATTTTTATGCATACACTTCTTTTTATTGCAGTTTAATAGAGTATCAAGAATGACCCGCCACTCCTAATTTTTAGGGTAGCCCCCATACAAGCTCATCGCTCACTTCTGACTTTTTGTATGAAAAACTTTTTTATTGTAGTCTTCGTAGTCGTGTAACTTAATAATTGGTATGGTAGCTTCTAGTGAACGGACGCTTTACATATATGTACATTAGTGGATGAGACCCGCGCACTTTATGGGGTACTCCCGATACAAACCTATTGTCCATTTTTGACTTTTTGTATGAAAAACTTCTTTATTAGAGTCAATATTAGGTTGAAATGCAATGCTGTGCCTTTTTATGGTCAGCCGCTTAACATACATAGATGAATGGGCGGGGCACGCCCACTTTTTTGGGCAACCCCCATACAAACCTACTGTGCAATTTTGTGTTTTTTATGAAAAAATTCTTCATTTAAATCAATATTTGCTTGAAATTTGATTTGGTGGATTTTATTGAACAACCGCTTCATATACATATACAACTGGGCGTGTCCCGCATACTTTATGGGGTAGTCCCATACAAACCCACAGCTCACTTTTATGCATTTGTATGAAAAATGTCAATATCAACTTGAAATTCGATATGCTGGCGTCTTATATATGGTCGCTTCATACACATCTACTAGTGGGCGTGTACCGCCCACTTTTTGCGGTAGCTCCTATTTAAAATAGTAGTTGAGCTTCGGTTCAACCGAAGTTAACGCTTTTCTTGTTTATTTTTAATTTGCTTCTTCTTTTTTCGGTAATAGTTTCACATTTTAGCACATATCTCGAGTTAATAACGTTCGATTAGTTCGCCAAAAACATCATATTAAAGGTAATAAAATATATAACAATCGATTCTTAAATTTTTTGCCAATCGTTTCTGTAGCTTAAAATTAAAAATGTCGATTTTTTGGTCCAAAACTACAATTCACTGCAAAAAAATTCAAAAATAGAAAACGTCAAATTATGTCCAGTTTCTTATTTTTTACACATAGATCGGAATTTTCTATAGATAAATATCTTGTTAAACAAAGGACACTAAGTATAATATGTCTTTCTTTCCATATTAATTTTATGGAATGGGCTTCATTGTATTTATTAAAAATATTTTCCTATGTTATTTCATATATTTTGGCCTATAACAGTTAAGCAACAAAATCGATTGAAAAAAAAAATGTTAAAAGCGATTTTTGGATATTATTGCCTTTAATATGCTGTTTTTGGCGACCTAATCGAACATTTCTAACTCGAGATATTTACTTATTTATTTATATTTCTTAAAATGTGAAACTATCTCTGAAAAAAAGAAGAAAATTAACAAAAATGATATCTCGGAAACCATAGAATAATTTTTTATTACGATTTTCGAGTTTTGTGGCCCATAATACATAAGAAAAATAATAGTGGCTTAAATGTGCATGAAATTTTTTTTTTCTCAACTAGTGTAATCGATTATCTATATTATCTATCAGATCGTATCACTATTAGCGAAACCGTACAATGGAAAACAATGATTCTTTTGGAAGTTCTTGTATGGACAATTTTTTACTCCTAAATTTAACTAGAGTTTCTTATCATGTCGAGAAAACCATCGAATCATCCAAAATTAAGAACACGCAAACAAAAAGGGGTCCCTAAACCGCTGGGCTCAGATAAACAGCAATCTTTCTCCATTCCAACTTTAAAATTTCTATTATGATTGCTGCAGGGTATACCCCATATACAGTGTATTAAAAACATAAGACACTACTTTTCCTAGTCAAGGGATACCTAACGGTATCAGAATTATTAACTTTAATCAAAAAAATGTATAATAAACGTTCTTGTGGTTAATGTCACACTAATTTTTATTGTATATAGTATATTGTATATTTATTGTTATTGTAAGATACAGATAATTTTCGGATCTGTTTCGGAACCAGCCATTGACCTGTTTTGAAACAGTTAAAAATTGAAATTAAAGTCGTTCGATCAGTTTGTTATTTATTATAGGGCGGAATAATGGCATCGGAACTAAAGCCACAGTGAGACCTTCAAAATTTATCATGTTATCTTTGAAAGTTACCTCAATACTAAACAAATTTCTACTGAACGTGCTTTAAAAATTTCAAACTAATAGGAGAAAGCAATTTTACTTTTAATGGCTCATTTTGATTACCTTAAATATTGAACACTTTATATATTTAAATTTGAATATCTAAAATTGGAAAAGTTGATTTTAACGCAGAATAATAGGGTTATTATAAATCTATACAATCATAAATAAGCAAACCGAAGTACCACAATTTTGAGTTTTTGTACTAAAAACTTTTATTTTTACATACATATGTTTAATATTTGAATAAATGGGCGTGACATGTCTACTATACTGGAGGGCATATTATTGCGAATATGGCTATATAATATGGTAGTAAAGCTGATGTTATTATATGGGCATAGTCGCATGGGGAGAGAGGGCGAAACAAGTCACAGTCACGAGGGAATTAAACTCTCTACAAAGACGATATGCATCACTGGCACAATGCGCACATGCCCAATCACTGCGTTGGAAGCAATACTAGATCTAAAACCACTGCATCTAGAAATTGAGTATAAAACTAAGGAAACACTCCTGAGACTTTTTGTTGACGGAAATAAATTTACTTTCAGAAACGTCTCTCTACATGGACACAGGGAGAAACACTAGTGTCCATGCCAAGTGACGAGATGACAAGGGGGAATCGGAATCAATCGGAACTTCACCATCAAATGGTCCGATAAGAAGACTTGGACGTCGGAAAAGTCATATGTGTTAAAACCATATACGATTAAGTGGTATACGGATGGACAGAAGAAACTGGTCTAGGAGGCGTAGGCCCAGATTAAACTACTGGAAGTCCTTGGGCAGATATATCAGAATATTTCAAGCTGAACTTTGCGGTATAATTAGATGTGCACAGTGTAATTTAGATAGAGGCTATCGAAATTGTGCAGGTTGCTATTTTATCCGACAGTCTGGCGGTATAAAAAGCATTAAGCTCAAACTCCGTCAAGTCCAAACTAGTGCAGGAAGCACTTACAATATTGGCGAACACAACAAAGTTTACTAGCTGTGGGTGCCACGACACAATAATATAGTAGGAAATGAGATAGCCGATAGGCTTCCCAAGAATAAAGGCCAATGGTAGAACCAGAGCCTTTTTGTGGCATTGGGAGACACACTACACTGGAACTAATCCGCAATGAAACAAATAGGGCAAAGAAGCAGCACTGGGCTATGAGCCAAGGACTAAGGCAAGGAAGAAACCAGTTGAGAACATTGCAACGAATACTAACAGCACACTGTCGACTGAGGAAACACCTCTGTGTGATGTGTGTGTATATAATTCCCCCGGAATGCAGATTTTGTGATCATAAAGAAGAGACTCATTTTCATATCGTTGCAGAATGTGAAGAAATTTCGACTAGAGCAGGACATCTAAGTAAGAAGGACAAAACAATAGATCTTTCTAGGCCGCAGTTTCAAATTATGTCCTACAATAATAATAATGCAATTAAATGAAATTTAATTTAATCAATTAGAATCATAGGAATCTGCTCAAATATGTAAAATTCTACACTAGATGAAAGAATTTGTGCAAATTATCTTTTTCTGATTTGAAGTAATAACAAAAACACAAACTTTAAGATAATTTTAAAAATAGGGTGATGGGATGGGTCTATTTCATTTTCTGTTATATGTCTTACATTTCATTACTTTTTTCAACAGGCATCAATATGTTTCTTAATATAAATTTCTTCCATACGTTTGACCAGGTAAATTTTCCAAATCAAAAAAACTTTCATATCGATTCATAACTTCAATTACCTGCACTGTAGAATAGTATGGAGGTACATATGCGCTTTGTACGAGGGGTAAAGTCAAAACAAGAAAAAAAGTACAGTTTTAGTACTATTTTTTTGAAAAATCGCAACTTTGGAATCTTTTCATAGATTCTATTCGTATATATCTCATTTTCTTCGTAAAGGTCTTTACGCAGAAAATACAAAATTTGGCAAACTTAAACGAATTCCAATCTTCTACTCTTCTATTTTAAATATAAATACATTGTTCGCATTTCTGTTTAAATAAACGATATTTTAAAATATTTTAGCTCATAACTTTCAAACTATTCAAGCGTTTTTAGAAAACTGAAATCCTTTATTTTTTTTTTTTTTTTGTTATTTCACACTTTCACATAAATTGTTCATTTCTAGCTTGATATATAGTTAAATTAGTGGACCCATTTTCTAAAAGCAACTTGAAAAATGTATACCGCTAAAACGTAACCATTCAAAATCGATTGTTGCCAAGTTCAGCAATGCAAAATCGATTAAAAATATAAAAATATGACATATTACTATACGAGTATGCATTTTTATTTCTATTATTTATAATATATGTATTTTGTTTCACAGTGCTTTCCGAGTAGTAATCAAATAATCAGCTCCTCCAATTGTATATTTGCGGATTCTATCAATATTCTAAATACACTTTCATTGGCTTTCATGCCAATTCTACAAGTCGAGTGTCAAACGTGTCCTTATCTCATTGTTTACTTAATTAGGTCAAAAAGGTTGATAAATTGTATTTCAAAGTAAAACGCTGTATTTATGTGTTATTTAGTATAAAATATAATATAAAAAAATAATACTATTATACATACATATATAGTTTTATATGTACATACATATGTCGGTACACACAAAGTCTTTTGTGAAAAAATTTATTGCAAATATAGTATAATACATAGATTACTTACATATGATTCCGGAATAAATGATTTCACTTTTATTTTATGTTTAGCTGGATAGTTTTTGTATTAGTTTTTCAATCACATAAAAAATTCCAATTAGAAATATCTTAAAGGATATTATATTCTCTAAGAGTAATAATAATTTTATTTTTATTTTTCGATTTCACACTTGTTAATTTTACATGTTAACGCAGCCGAAGACACGACTTCACCGCACGAAGTCTATGTAACGAATGATTTGAATGAACAGAACAGATGAATGAATGAAACGAGCAGATCTCCATTCGAACCGATCTGTAAGTACACATTGCATCGGAGATGAGATGCTGTGCTGTGCTCCAGATAAGGATGGAGGGAGAGCGTGAGTGCAAGAAAAGAGCGCAGTTAAAAAGAGAAAACGAATGCACATTTTGAACATCCATCTACCATAAAAATAAATACATATTTAAATTTTAAATTAAATTTTCTCAATTGTGCATTTTCCCTTCATGAAAAATTCTACAAGAGTGCTGAGGGTGGTTTAATTTTCTTACTATTTTTTTTTTTTTTTTTTTAATATTTTGGATTGGTTTTTCCATACAATCATATAATGCATATGGGTGTTTGCATTCTAGACATTTGCTCGGCCATATGTTTTCACTTGAAGTAAATCTTTTGAGCACAGTTCAAATATAAGGGCCGCTTTATTGTTTTATTATGATTGCCGATCGTTAAATAAGCATTAATTCTAATAAATACATTTCTATGCCATGTGATGTTGCACTTCGGGCCAAGAAATAAATAAATAGACAGACAGACAGACAGACATGTAAACGAAATGAAAGAACATGAAAATGATTGAGTGATGCTTTTTTTAATGCTTGTAGTTTCAAACGAACATGCATTCAATTGTCTATGGGGTGCGGGAATTGGGTAGCGAATATATTGATTATAGTATAAAGAAACATTTTAGAAAAAATTAGAAAATTAATTTAATGGCTATGTATAAACAAGTATTACCTTTTTTTTTAAGTAATGTATGGCAAGAAATATTCTACAAAGTTCTTTACTAAGTGTTAAAATACGGAACATTACTATGTCGCCGGAAGACCAATTTGAGAGATGAAGATAATAGTTTAGCGACATTACATGAAATTAGCGTTGAGCAAAACTTTCTGTGTACTTTCTGTTGGATATACCTACTCATGAATTTGTATTCCAGTTATTTGCTATAAAGACCCAAACTTGATTATTAAACGCAGATTATCATAGGAAATATTTGCATCTATGAAGTTTTTACCTTCAAGAAATATTCTACAAAGTTCTTTACTAAGTGTTAAAATACGGAACATTACTATGTCGCCGGAAGACCAATTTGAGAGATGAAGATAATAGTTTAGCGACATTACATGAAATTAGCGTTGAGCAAAACTTTCTGTGTACTTTCTGTTGGATATACCTACTCATGAATTTGTATTCCAGTTATTTGCTATAAAGACCCAAACTTGATTATTAAACGCAGATTATCATAGGAAATATTTGCATCTATGAAGTTTTTACCTTCAATTAAAAATTAATTTATGAAAACCAATTTCAAAAACAACAAAAAAAGGTAATCTTCGAAGCTTTAATATACTTGTCCGTTTTGTTCGGCGACGTTGGTGTTTTACTTTTAAATTTTTGAATGGATGTTTAGATATTAAAATTTTAAATGTGATAAAATTCTTTTGATGAATTTCGCCGTTTAGACGGTTGTAGGTAGAATATAAAGAATTAAGTAACAAATTAAAGAAATTTTGAGTTGAGCTATCGAGTCCACAAATGTTTACCTATACAAATTAGACAATATCAATATTATATAACTAGCTGTCTCGGCCCGCGTCGCTGGTCCCAGAAATGATCATTTTCCAGTGGATTGAATTGTGAATCTAAACCATTCTTGAATCCACTGGAGGCCCTTGTTCTAAGTTTAATGTATGTTTATTGAAACTTTGATGATGATTCATAATATTTATTCAAAGGTTGTAGTATATAATTAAATAGGTAGTTACTGCAATACACTTCTATAAACTACGTTAAATGTTTTTTTTGTTTTGCTCTGCGTAAACATGGAGATTTTGCGATGTAGAAACGCGTCAGCAAGCTATGTAGAGCTGACCGTGGGAAAAACATGGCGTGTCCAAATGTATTCCTGCTACCTTTAAGGTTTGATCCTGTGATTTGTTGACAGTCATTGAAAATTCAACTTTTAATGGGAACTGCAGACGCTTAAAATTAATTCCAACCTATGGGATGGCACCCCGGTTAAATGCAAAGAGTTTAGGAACTCCACAGAATAACTGTGTACCGTTGCATAATCTTGGTGCGTTCAAGTTGCGCATTAACAAAAAGGGGACACACCTACCTTTAATTCCAACCTATGGGATGGCACAACGGTTAAATGCAAGGAGTTTAGGAACTCCACGGAATAACTGGACTCGCATGTTAGTGGTGAGATAAAGCTTTTCAACTTTGGTCCACAAGTATGATGCTTTCAGGCATTAACTTTCTATTGCTTTCTATGTCTTGTAGACAGCGATCGAGCGCCTCGATGGCGCGTTTGTGTGATATAGTACACTCGTCCCATACGATCAGTTTACATTGTTGCAACAGGGCGTCGCGGGCGCCACTCTTACTAATGTTGCACGTTGTGGTTTCTTCGCTGGCCGTATTAAAGGGTAATTTAAAAACAGAGTGTGCCGTCCGTCCACCGGTCTGTAATGTGCGGCGATCCCAGATGATGCCACAGCTAATGCAACATTACGATCCCATTACGATTTTTTCTAGAAGCAAATTGATCAAAAATGTTTTGCCTGTTCCACCTGGAGCATCAAGAAAAAAACCACGCTCAACTCATTGTAATATTTTGTCATAAATGTCTTTGTGCTCGGGTAGCAGGCGTGGCTCTGTTTCGCTGATCTGAGCATCTAACAAAGTAGTATCGTAGCTTAGTTCTTTGATCAAATCGCCCGACAGCTCTCCTCGACGCTTTGGTGTAGGCATACCGAAGTCGGACAACTTCTTTCCAGAAATCGTTATTATTTTGTCATCGATAAGACCCAGAGCTTCATTGAAACATAGTTCATTTTCGACTTGATCCATCCTTTCAAATCTATGTTAGATATCTTCGGATAATGCAGTTGGTGTCTCATCAGCTCGTTGTGATGCCATATATTGAGCGTTCTGTTGATGCCGAGTATGGGATTGTTCTGATGTCCCAGCAGCCCGTTGAGATGCCAGATATTCAGCATGATGTTGACGCTGCTTTTGAACCCTTTCTACATGCAAATGAACATTTCATCCCTCTATCTTAAGAGGAACCCGGCGCATTACAGCCCTTTCCCTACCTCTCCTTCCCCTACCTCTCCTTCACGCTACCTCTCCTTCCCCTGCCAGTCCTTCTCCATGCCTCTTCCTTTCCTTACAACCACGTCTCATACCACTTCTTCCCCTGCTCCTTACCCATACTTTCCTTTGACACCAACTTCTCCCTGCCCCGTTTCCCAAGCCCTCCTCGAACCCGTTAATATGTATAATCAATATTATTTTAGTTTAATTTTCCATAATTTTTTTTTTCGTGAATTTTTCCCATATTTTAATAGTTACTCTGCTATTAATTAATTTAACCATGGGTTTACATCATTATGCATATTGATCAGTTTTTTCAAACTTTTTCATTCAATCTTCATTTCATGGTTTCTTACTGGTTAGATACTATTTAGACTTCTTCTAGTAATGTAAAAAGAGCGAAATTCCTCGAAATAAGAATTAAAGATACTCTTATAGTTTGATGGGAAGGGCTTTGGGTCGAATACAGCGTTAAGACATTCTAGTTAGGTGTTTAATTGTAAGTGTGTCTTATATAAGGTGTACCAAATATATATACATATATAACCTTAAAATAAGATTTAAACTTGGATTGTTTTCGAAAATTAAAAATCATGAACAATATTTCTAACCGACTGTATCGGCACACTTTCGAAGCGTCAGACAAAGGAGATTTTTGCCAGTGAACAGTTCACGCCACCCGAACAGGCTGTTATCCTATATTGTGCTCTCCGCACATATTCCGGCTCGTTTGTCGTGAAGAAATTTCTCGTTAATTTCTTGATGATTTTCAGTGATAACGGGTGATTCATTTGGATGTTTTTTTCATTTTTTTTTTTCATAGATCATGCGTGACTTGTGTCATACTGTTATCTTATTTTTATTCAGTATTGTTTAACAATTCATCATGGAAACACTCACAACCACGTCACCAAATTATTCAGCTGTATTACGAAAAATTAACGTTTTGTGAAAAATGTTTTTCGGGCACTTCGAGCATCATATGGCGTGCATCATTGAACTTCCGAGCCCACTATTGCCAGTACCATCCGCAATTTGAGTTTAATTGTACGTTATTGGATGATACGCGAACGAATAGACTAAATATTGAGGAGAATATTGCGGCTGTAGCGGAGAATGTGACTGAAGACCATGAACAATCGATTCGAATTTCTGTCAATAGGATCTGCAACAGCTCAATGAAAATCCGCTGTTTTGACGCGGAGTTTTGTTCAGGCACATTTCTGGCCAAATAAACAAAATTGCCGCATTTAGCTGATGAACAACCAGAAATAATTCTCGAACTACCGTTACATACACAAAAATTTACTGTTTAGTGTGGTTTATGGACTGTTTTTAAACAAATTCTGGACTCGGTCCGTGTTTCTTTAAAAACGAAGTCAGACAGAACATAACCGTCAATGGTGAGCGCTACCACTCCATGATAACGGACTTTTTGTTGCCTGATATCACTAACCATACAATTATTTATTCTTTGCTTAGTGCTGAAATTGAAGGTCGTAATGTCGGCGACATTTAATTTCAGCAAGACGGTACTACGGCACACACAGCACACGAAACAATGGCTTTATTGAGAAATCATTTTGGTGAACACCTAATTTCACGTTTCGAACCTGTCGTGTGATATCTCACCTCTGGATTTTTTTCTTTGAGGTTATGTGAAGTCAAAAGTCAATCGCATTTTTACAAAACTTTTGAACTACGCCACTCAGAAGTTTAGCGTTTGTTGCACAATAATGCCCATTTTTATCATCATTCGAATTCATTTAAACCGTATTCGCCTGATTTCATGGACTGACGCTTCGAAAATATAGTACCAAACTTCATCAATGCACACTTGTACTCAAAAAAATATTTAACAATTTCACCAAACCATAGTAATCTTTAAAAGCAGCAGGCTTCGCAACGAGTTTTTAATTTTTAATATTGATTTTTAAACGTTTTTTAAAATAATAATTATTACGCGCTTCGCTCACTTATAGCAGCCTGTCCACTTGCCAAGTAACAAAATGCACTCAGCTGTTATTCGAGCAGAGTTGCTTTTTATGCTATATGTTGCACATCACTAACGGCATGGTCAAGTCGTCGAAGGCGAAACGTGCGTTATGCAAGCAAAATAAAAATTAGTAAATTTAAATTTAATTGCTATTAAATACAGCAAAATTCCGATTCGAGTTAAAAATAAGCTTGGTCACATGTGAGAATAATAATGTATCGTTTGTTGAGCTTCAATCACGCAGCAATGCAGAAGATAAGCAGGCTGGCGTTAAGCTCCGGCAGAAACGGTGCCACCAGCGGCGGTGTTTACTTTTCTGGACAACTGATGCAATGCCAGGTTTATCATCACTTGCTACAGCGCGCGGTACCAGCAAAAAGTATATCTAAAGCAATTCTAATATTGTTTTCATTCAGTATAATAAAATTTGAATTTTAGTAAACACAGCAGCACTGAATGGTGCCGGCAGCGTCAGCGGCGGCGGTACACTGTTAGCAACAGTTACTACTACAAATTGTGCGCCGCCGGTTGGTTTAAATATTGCGCCGTCAACAATAATAACAACTACAGCCGCAACGCATCGTTTGCAATCGACGACCACCACCATACAGACGGATGCCGTTGAGTCCAAAAAGAAAAGACGCTACAGAAAACCACGCTATGCTAAATACATAGAACTATTGGAAGGTGCGTAATTTTAGTGCGTAACTGCGTAATTAATAATACCGTTTTTTTTTTGTAGTCACCGAAACGGCGGCTAGTGAACGCAAATCGCGAGTAAAACGCTTAAAAGCTAAAAAATTATCCGAATTCATACAAAAGACACAACAGCAGATTTTGGAGAAACGCGCCAAAGAGGAGAAAAAAGCTAAATCAAAAGCAGAAAAACTGAAAAAAGCGAGTGCCATCAGTCTGAAACAGCAGCCTGTAGAATATCAGCGTATGAATTTGGAAGCGCTGGAGAGTACTTTATTCGAGAGTGGTTTTTACGATGATAAACCGTTGTTATTCTTTGGCAAAGACGAGTATACAAAACGTATTGTTAGCAATCCCGAAGAAGTGCACAATATACTGAAAAGCTTTCATAATTTTCGCGATATAATCGAAACAATGGAACACGATTACTTGGAAAGTGATTCACCGGAACTAGTGAATTATAGGTAAAATACGTAGTGTGAATAGTGCTATAATTTTGTCACGGAGTTTGTTACATTGCATCGAACTAGCTATGTCCGTCTGTCACCTCCCAGTTTTTACTAGGCTGAAAATATGGCACAAAGGCCATGCCATTCCCTCTTTTAGAGATAGCCCAAATCCAGACAAATCCATCGCCCACTTTTTGGATTTTGCATCAAAATCTTTTTTAGTACATTCAAATAACTTGAAATTCTATATGGTGACTTTTTTATGGACTGTAGCTTCACATAGTTATTAATAGGCGTGCCCTGTGCGCTTTTAGATGTAGTTCCCATAAAGACCAATCGCTCACTTTGTGGTTTGTATAGATAAAATGTTATTATTTTTCAAGCTAACCTTAAAAATGGAATGGAGTCCAATTATCAATAGAGCATTAAAAGACTTGACAGTAATATGTTAGTTGCTTGTGTATTAAAACTTCGGTTTCACCGAAGTTAACGTTTTCTCAGATTATTTCATATTAACGAAATCATTTACTATCTTTATCTTAGTTTAAATGCACTAAAGCTAAAAGAAGTCGAAGAGGTTTTAGATCCCTTGGAGTCAATTGTCATGCCTAACGAATCAGAAATAGCAAAAACACGGAAAACAAAGGCACCAAATGATGCAGCAGTGACGAGCAAATCAAAGAAACGGTTTGTAGTTATACATTCATTATAATGTAACAAATCAATCTATATAGCCATTTTCGCAATAGTTATAAATCGAAAGTACATCAAACTGAGGAACAGGAACGTCTAGCAAAACAACGTGCCGTGCGCATCAATCTGAATACATACCTGAATGTCTGCGTAGCTGCGGGCATGTTAAATCGTGGCTTATCAACAATTTATGCATATAGAACACGTGCGAAAAAGAGTAGTCATTTGTACAGTTGTAGCAGTAGTTTCATAACTATAGATCTCTATAATATACTGCTGCACGGTTACGCTGAGAAGGGTTCCTACGAACATTTTAAAGACATATTCGCATTGATCAAAGAGGATGGACTCATCTTCAACGAACAAACATTTGCTGCAATTTTTGAATGTTTGGGTCGTCTGGAATCAAGTGAAGATGGGAACAGACGTATTGAACAATATATAAAGCAAGCAGAAAATATGGTAAGTAGCAAGTTCTAAAAATTAAACAAAAATAATATATAAGCTCATTTCCAACTTTAGGGTTATACGTTGCATCAAATAATGGATCGTTCAAAATTTATTGCCGATCAACGCGACATTGCACTCGATGCTATACAACGCATACAACCCGATTTCCAACCGGTTTATGTACCACCAGAATTGAACTATAACAATTCATTATTAAATCATCTCAATGCGTATGTTGCACCAGTAGCAAATAGCTCTGAAAGCGCGCTGGATTATACGAGTAATGATGGTGTTGCTGTTATGAATTCAAAACGTGGCTATGACAAAGAAACTTTAGAGCAAAAAGCGCGTGAACAACTTAAGGTTGAGCTAGATAGCTGCATAACTATAAAATCAATAGAAAAGTCAAAAGCATTTGCCAATGCAGAATTCTGTGTAAGTAGTACCTCCTGAATTACTTTTAACTTATTATTCTGAACTTATGTTTATAACTTAATTAACAGCAAAAACATTGTCATATAAAAACTCTAAAGAGGGTAGAAGGTTTCTATGGGGGCTACCCCTTATAGTGCCTATTTGCAGATGGAATAAGAGAGTCAAAATATATAAAGTTTATACCTCTTACAGTTTCTACAACATATTTTCACAAACTTTATATACCTTTTACTATATGTTATATAAAAACATAGAGGAAATCATTGAAATTCTATTTTCGAAGAAAATTCGAACGAGTGCGATTGCCAAATTATGAATTATTCGTACTTCAAAATGTTCTGCGTACGTTTATGCTAAAAAATCTGAAACTTTCCAATTAGATCTTATTTTTTGTCGGTACTCTTTACATATGTACCAAATATCATACATCTGTGTCAATTAGTTGATGAAATATGACGAATTTGGTGTTACTCATCAATAGAGGTGCGGGTTGGTGGGTGTATCATCACCCACTTTTCTGGTGTATCTTATTTCTACGGATGCCTTGACATATGCACCAAATCTCATTTGTCTGTGACAAATAGTTGGTAAGATATGAGACATTTTTTGGTGGTTTCTCTTATATGAGGAATCTTTGCACCGCTTATTTTATAGGATTATTAAATTCAAATCCAACGTTGTGTTAAATTTTGGAAGCAATCGATGAAGAACCTTAGGAGTTTTAAGATTTTAAACAGACGAACTTTTAAATTTTTATTTACATAGATAATTAATAAAAACTTTTCACATTATTTACAACTTTTAGCGCAATAAACTTAAGGAAATGGAACAACTGTGGCACACGCAGATTACCAGTGCCATAATTCGTGACATGAACTCGCTACGTGCGCAAGTGCGTTTCAAATCACATGGCTATATGAACTATTACACATATCTAAAGGCTTTGGAAACAACGCAATACGCTGATATACTGATAAAAGAGCTCTACAAACTAGCAGAGGGCTCTGAGACATTCAGTCCGACTGTTGGTCAATTGTATAAAGAACTTGGTCAAAAAGTGCAGCAAAAGTATCAAATTGAGCTGAAAAAACGCAATGGCAGTTTGGAGAAAATTGGTGAAGTTTATAGTTCGTATTGTGATATGTGGGCTGAAGGGGAAACAAGCGATAATACACGTCAAATGTGGCAACGTCTGGTGCACGAGCAACGTCAAACGGGTCCTAGCATGGATCTGCCGGAAGTAGCGTGGCCTACGAATGTGCTCGTGGGTGTAGGACGCTTTCTATACAATATACTAATGCGTGATATAAAAATTGATGCACATGCTATGCGTCAAAAAGCCAAAACGAAACAACATAATCTATTGCCTGCCTTTTATACACTATTCCGTAATCATGGACGTTTGGTGAAGGAAGAAGTTAAGCCGCATCCAGTCTTAGCGCGATTATTACGTGCCTCGCGCCAGCAAACATTAACGTTTGATTCGAATCTAGTACCTATGCTCTGTCCGCCACAACCTTGGAGTACGCCAAATAATGGTGGCTATCTGCTAAATAAGTCTGAATTGATACGTTTGCCACATCAAGCCATACAACAGTGGGAACGTATTAACAATTCAAATCCACAAAATCTTTATCCAGCGCTGGATTCGCTCAATCAATTGGCAAGCATTCCGTGGCGCGTCAACACACAACTGCTCGATGTTATCATAGAAGTCTTCCAAAATGGTGGCGATGCCAAGCTCGACGTGCCACAGCCGCCGAGTTCATTACCTTCGCTGCCCAGTATGCCCGATAAGAATGCAGATGTTCCCAATGCAGAGCGCGCAAAACAATTTCGCCAAAAATTGGCACATCGACGCAAGCAAGCGGAGATGTACAGTTTGTGGTGTGATACGCTCTATAGGCTATCATTGGCGAATCATGTAAGCATGCAAAACTGTTTGTATTTCGTAAAAAATATTGTAATTCCTTTTCTTACAGTATCGCGATAAAGTATTTTGGCTGCCACACAATATGGATTTCCGCGGACGCGTTTATCCCGTGCCACCACATCTCAATCATCTCGGTTCCGATTTAGCACGTTCCATGCTTGTCTTTGATCAATCACAACCGCTCGGCGAAGATGGTTTCAGTTGGCTTAAACTGCATTGCATAAACTTGACTGGTTTCAAGAAACGCGATTCAGTGCGAGAACGTCTACTCTATGCTGAAGAGGTGATGGACGAAATACTTGACTCGGCAGATAATCCACTTACCGGACGCATGTGGTGGTCTAAATCGGACGAGCCATGGCAAACATTATCATGCTGTATGGAAATTGCAAATGTATATCGTTCACCAAATCCAGCAACTTATTTGAGCCGTTTTCCCATACATCAAGATGGTTCGTGCAATGGACTGCAGCATTATGCTGCCTTGGGTCGAGACAAAGCGGGCGCCATAAGTGTCAACTTAGCGCCTGCCAGTATACCACAGGATGTATACAGCGCAGTGGCAACGCTTGTTGAGAGGTCACGCAAGCAGGATGCAGAGAACGGTCTACATGTAGCGCAGGCGCTTGATGGTTTCGTGCGGCGTAAGGTGATCAAACAGACTGTAATGACTACGGTGTATGGCGTAACTCGTTACGGTGCACGTTTGCAGATTGCACGTCAGTTGAAAGATATTGATGAGTTCCCCAAGGATTGGGTCTGGCCTGCCTCAACTTATCTTACCACCAAAACGTTTGAAAGCCTACGTGAAATGTTTACCTCAACACGTGAAATTCAAGATTGGTTTACGGAATGTGCGCGGCTTATATCCGGTGTCTGTGGTCAAAATGTTGAGTGGTGTACACCGTTAGGTCTACCCGTTGTGCAACCATATAATCGTCAGGAATTTAAGCACACTGTACGCACAGGCACGCGCGTAACGGAGTCCATGTCTACGGATATGTATGAACGTCCAAATATTTTAAAGCAAAAAAATGCCTTTCCGCCCAATTTCATACATTCGCTGGATTCATCGCATATGATGCTGACCTCATTGCATTGTGAGCGAAAGGGTTTGACTTTCGTTTCGGTGCACGATTGCTTCTGGACGCACGCATGCACTGTGCCTGATCTGAATAAAATTTGTCGGGAACAATTTGTCGCCTTGCACTCGCAACCCATACTGGAAGATCTCTCGAAATTCATGCGACATTTGTACAGTTTTAAGGAAAAGTATGTACCTAATGTGTTTTATATTCCTTTGTCATATAATTTTATTTTATGCATTTATTTCAGTGATTTCTCCAATGATGGTTCCGTGGAGGATTTGTCCAAACGCCAATTGAATCGTGTGCTTACACAGATGCCGCAAAAGGGTGATTTTGATCTGCGCAATGTCCTCGACTCGATATACTTCTTTAGCTAGATGAAAAAGAAAACGATGACGCAAACGACTGAGTAGTTTTACTGGTGCCTATTTGTACATAAACCCCAGCTAAGTAGTGCTTAATGTGAGGCTTCCCCATCTATGATATGTAGGGAAACAACTTAATTGTATATACATATATATTATTTATTTGCTGATTGGCTTTAATTTTAAGTTTTAAAAGTTTATTAACCAAATATTTTTGAAGACATGTGATTTCGTAAAAAATAAAACCAATTCAACTAAACTAGTATGTAAAAATGAAAATAAGAAATATGGAAAGTCTATTGAAACTTTAAAATATTTCATTTAGATCAGTGGTGTACATGGCACGACAGATGAACATAAAGGTATCCTTGATAATCGTCTAATAAGCATTTATACATATATGTATATTTTCACCACATATAATTTTACCATGGTGTGGTGAAGTATTTATAATTATGTGCTCACTGTATACTGATTTTGCAATTTGATTTGGTATATTCTTTTGTTGCTTTGACAAATATCAAAAGAAACGTTTACTCTGAGCTGCGCTGGCTGAATTTTGGTGACCTAACATGGCAATCGCAATGTTTCTTCTGCTCTCTCTCTCCCTGTCTCTCTCTCTATGTATTTTATATTCACATATATATGAACCCATTTCAGTGCAATCAGATACCGGAAATCGCTAAGGTAAAAAAGGAAGCGCGATTGCTAAAATTGGTGCAGGGTATTTAACTGTCGCTCAAACTCATTATCATTCAAATATTTCTTACAGATGCAAAGGAATCACAGACTATGGAGAAGTCACTTCACTAACCTGTTTGAATTCAATGAAGGGAGTCTATTTAAAAGTATTTGTAGTATCACTAGTTGACGATGGACTTTTGCTAGAACCACCGTACCATAACGAGGTGGATATAGTAATTAAAAAGACCGATGGCGATAAGTTGGTAAGGCGCATGCTCCAACTCTATTGGAAGATATGGTCTGATGAATGCATTGCCAACGATCAGATTTCTTTGTCGTATCTTCAAGAAAGAACATGCTGTCTTCGCGAACTGCCGTGGAATAAGTATTCTTTCCATAGATATAAAATACTGTTCCGCGTACTATGAAAACGGCTCTAGCCATACACGGATGCATTGATAGGAAAAAAATCGGCCAGTGAACAGATTTGCACTACACGAGAAATCCTGCTCTAGAAGACCCATGAGTACAACAAAGACACATACCAGCTATATGAGGATCTTAAGGCCGCTTTCGACACGCCGATAAGAACCAAGTTTTTCAATGCACAGTTTGAACTTGGTATTACAGCAAAAATCGTTCGTCTTGCTTTACACACACAAAAGGGTAAAAGTCGTAGTGCGCTTTGGACGGTATATGTGGATGAAGAATTTCATTCTAAGTGTTGCAGAAAACATTGTCTACCTGGGAAAAGAGATAATCAGCAACAACAACGTCAGCCTGGAGATCAGGCGAATAATCACATTTGCTAATCGAAGCGCTTGCCACGTTCGAAGACGTTAATACATAAGACGCAGATTATGCCAGTCATATTGTATAGCGCAGAAACGTGGACCCTGACAACATCGGATACAGTGTATTTAGTAGCGTCTGAGAGAAAGTGTCTTCGTAGGATTTTTATGCCTATTAGAGTTGGCGATAAGTTTAGGATCCGTATGAATCACGAGGTTGACATAGTCCAGCGTATGACATTATTTTTTATCCAGATGGACAGCGCAGCTCCACTACAAAAGGTTGACATGGAGAACCTAAACTTAAATTGGTGGACCACGTCAGAGAGGGCGACAGAGCATGCTTTGGAAAGACCAAGTCTAGGAAAATCTCCGCAAACTAGACAACAGCGGTTGGAGCGCCTGCGTACGCACGTTCCTGACTTATAATTGGTTGTAGCGCTACATAAGTAAGTAGTTTAAATATTTTAATATTTCGGTAGTTTTTTTAGATATTGAAATATGTTATACCCATTTACAATACTGATTTCCTTTACTACTACGACTACGTGTTACTTTTATGAGTTCCTAGAATGTATTGTAATTAAAAAAGAAAATCTAAGCAAATTTGTATCAAGTTCCGTAAACGGTAATCCGTTTCTGAATTGCGTCACAATTCGTTGTTTTGATTGGAATTGATTTCAATATTGATTTTACTGAGGTTGGCGTGCAAAGTTCATCGACACTATTCGGCTTGAATTTACTAAGTCAGCTAGCCAGGGCAGCTGCTGTGCCTGTTGACGGCGTCATTCCGAGAGTGCTCTCACCTTAAATTCACCGCTAAATTATTTATTTACTTATCAGATCAAGCTTTAACTGTGCGAACTATCACCTTATCAGTGACTCTGCTTTAGTTTGTAACAGGTTGCACATTATGAACCGAATTATTACTGATTTATTTTATTTTAATTACCCTTATATGCGAGATTTAAAATTTTAAAACTATCTGATAATTTAGATGTCATTAGGGACAAAATATATGCAAATATATGAATTCAGACTACTGAGAGCTTTATATGCCATTAAATGATTCTTATTTGAATATATTCGCTTGAAATACTTAAGAATGATTGCTTAAGATTTTTTTTTTCATTTTGGCCATTCACTGTTTAGATTAGATTTAGCAATCCACACATGAAGCTCCAATTTCAGCTTAATTCGATCATTAGATGTGGTTTAAAATTGAGTTTCAAAGTGATAAAACCCGCTCTGTTTTGGTTCGCAAACGCCATATATGTATAAATATTATAGCTCAGATTACTCACACAATTAAGACAAATCTAACGGCATATCATATGTTCAATTCCATAAAACCGTTTAAGAATAAAGTGGAGATCAAAGAAATAAACAGGCTAGAGTAGTCGTGTAAAAAAAAAATTTCATAATCTAATTAAAAATGAGTTCCTGCCCTCTTCTGTTTGAAACATTTTTAAGCTGCGACCGAGTAGATAATGTTAATAGGGTACAAATTTTGTTAAGTAACTCATCGGGATCTACGAGGAGGCTGGACTGCATTTCTTTCTGATTTTAGTTGGAGAGGTAAGATGTGTACCCGTTTTTATGCAGATGGATCAGATCTCTCTATATTTGGTCACAAGTTAAATAGATTTTAATCATTAAATACTACTTGGACTAGGGGCAATGAGTAACTGCCCTCATCATATCACAAATTCCCGATAGAATTTTAGTCGGGAGACTGTGGAGGTAATTCCATGGCATTGATCTTGATCTCTGAAACTACTGTTTCACGACGTTACTCGTAATATTGGATCATGATTTCCCACAACATATTGACGTATATGTATGTGCCAAACAATGGGTGCGTTCAGCAGACTGTTAATGATTTCCGCTGAGTATTTTTAACGCATGCTTTTTTTTATACCCTGTACTCAAAGGGACAAGGGTATAATAAGTTGGTGCTTATTTATGTAACAGGTAGAAGAAGGTATACAGTATATTTATATAAAGTATATTTATATATAAATTTTTGATCAGCATTGGAAATTAAGTCGATTTGACTCCGTCCTTTCGTCTGTATGTATGAAATAACCGATTTCCGGAACTATAGTAGCTTCGAAGACTTCGAACTTGGACATTTATATTAAATGTTTTAGACACCACGCCCACAACGCCCATCACGACCGTAATACAGCCATTTGACCAGTATATGCACTCTTTTCAAGGCTACATACCCGGAAAAAAGTTTGTTTTTGTTTTGTCAGCTTGACGAGACTAGTCGATCTAGCCATGTCCGTGTGTATGTTGTTGCGCATTTTTTTGGGGACTAATTTTTATGCTATCCTGTTGAAAATTTGCACATACATTTCTTTTTATTACAGTTTAATAGAGTATCAAGATTGAATTGCAACGCCAACTTTTTGGGGTAGCTCCTGTACAAACCCACCGCCCACTTTTGACTTTTTGTATGAAAAACTTCAATATTAGGTTGAAGTGCGATTTAGTGTACAACCCCTTCATATACATATACAAATGGGCGTTTCCCGCTCAATTTTTGAGGTAGTCCCAACACATCACTTTTATGCATTTGTATGAAAAACGTCAATATCAACTTGAAATATGTTGGCATCTTATAGATGGTCGCCTAAAAAACATCTACTAGTCCCTATTACGGTAGCGGTAGCCCCTATTTAAACTCCCCACGTTTATCTATACTAATATTATAAATTTTGTGAGTTTGTGAGGTTGTAGGTGGTACTCTGGATCTACTGAACCGATTTATTAAATTCTTTTTTTTTTTGCCAATTTTACCAATAGAATGCCACGTTATTTGTGAGTGTTATAGGCTATATATTAACCCGCAAAATGAAAAGACATTCATGGTAGTCGGATTTACAAAGTAAGTTGGAAAAAAAAGGTCGAACGAAAAAGTTTCGTATAAACGCTGTCTTAACGATGAGAGATATATGATTGAGTTGTAGAGCCTGATAATGCCTACAAAAAAGTCAGCGACAGCATATGTCTAACTTTTATATTTAAGTCACAAAAAGTAGTTTTTTATATTAAAAAAATAATATTAAAATTACTAATAAAATTCTTATACGAGTTAATGGGGACGTGGAGGGTATGGGAGGTAGTTGAAGGGGGAGGGAAAGAAGTGGTATGGGACGTGGTGGTAGGGGAATAGATTGTAGGGCAAGGGGAATGAGGGGCACGGGAAGGAGAGGTAGGGGAATGGGCAGCAACGCGCCGGGTTACTTTTAAAAAGTAGGTAGTGGAATAGGGGAAGGGAAAGGGGAGTGTTGGGAAAGGGATAGAAGAGGGGCAGGGGAATGAGAATGGGTGGTAGCTTAAGGGATCATAGGGAAGGAGGGGTAAAGGTAAAGCAACGCTCTGGGTACCATTTAAGATAGGAGTTGAAATGTTGTATACATGTTAATGGGATCGAAGGAGGCAGGGAAAAGGGGTGGTAAAGTAAGGATAGTTTGGGAAGCGGGCAGGGGAATGGGGTGCGGCGTAAGGGGTGGTTAGAGAAGTGGTGGAAGGGACAGAAGAAAAGGGGTACGAGAATTGGAGGTAGAGTAAAGGGTCATGGGGAAGGTGGGGTGGGGGAAGGCGTGACATGGTAAGGGAGAATCAAGGGGAATAGCAGCAACGCGCCGGGTACCAGCTAGTGTTTTATAATACGATTTAAAATTTCGTGTGAAAAGTATTACAGCTTCGGTTCAACCGAAGTTAACGCTTTTCTTAAACCGAGGTTCTTTTCCATTAAATTTTTTTATTTATCTGAGCACAAAATATTTCTCCATTTCTCTGTAAGCCAATTCAAATGTTCTTTACCGAATTTTAAACTTTTCCAAATGATTTTTTTTAAATATATAGAAAATTTTCTTGGAGCTTCCATGTTATTATTATTTTGGGCTCCGAAGTATTTTGTTTTGTTTTATTAGATCGCGGTTGTCTCGTACCATAACAGAGCAAAAACTAAGTCAAATTTCTGTTGATAATAAATATCTCTAGTCAACGAATTGACAGAAAAACACAACTAAATAAAAGGCAAACCACAATAATTTTTAATAGTAATACACACTAAAAATTTTTTGACTGGAACTGTGTACACGTTCTCATAATTTTTCTTTTTGCGTCTTACGAATTTCTTTTTTATGATTTACTAAAAATATAAAACTACCTTTCTAGCTATGGCGCAATTTTTCACCGGTTTTACCATGCGTTATCTTATTTGTCTATCAAAATAGTATGATCTATTTTCGCTATTTTGTCATAAACCTATTTTGCCTATCAATGAAGCCAATATAACTTTGTTTTTCTGAATGAAATTCGCCACCTTCCGGCCAACATTATTTATGGTGATAACAATTTTTACAAAAGTGCAAACAAGTGATAAGAGCATAAAATATACTCGTGTACGTTCCTCACATCGAGTAGCAACTTCCTAACAATTGAAATGCTAGTTTTTTTTAATTTCTGAAAATGCGATTAGGAAGCACTTTCAAAGTTTGTATGTTCTCTTGGAAAGCTCATGGCATTTTTATTTTTTGTTTGCTTCAATTGTTCGTAAAATGCCACTTAAAAATTTAATCGTCACCTATTCGCAAAATATCTTTTGACGTCTAATCTCACCATAGGAACTGCAACGTTTTGGATCACTCTTTTTCCATGTGTCTCTCCATAGCAGTTGTTCTGTTCTGTTTTTATTTGTGTTATCAAGGTCGCGAACATTGCCGAATTTGTCGTTTTCTTTATCAGTCAATTATTATTTAATTTGTTGTGGTTTTATTTTTGGATCATTGGCGTTACCAAGTTGTTTGGCTGTTATTTGAACTAGGTAACATGTCTGCTTTTCAATTTTATCGTTTTGAAATTGAATCTGATATACTTTAATATTGTTAAAATTTGCTATACTCGTAATAGGTACATATACTTGTATTTTTGATAGAAAGATTTCGTGTAGGTAAGGTTAGTTTTGTTAAATGAATATCTAGCATAATGGATTTGTATGATGAATAAAGGGAGGGTAGGATTGAGTTTCTCTAAAGGCGACAAACTAAAGACAGTTGAGTGCCATGTTCTTTAAAAAAATCTCCATTACGACCGTAATTTACGCTTAATCGCTGTTTATAGGAAGATTTCCCTGTATACTGTGCAGCTGGGCATCCCTAAATTTTTTAGGTGCCAACTGACATTAGAAAGTTTGACAATTTTTAGCATGAACATTTTAATGTATGAGCACTTTTTGTGTTGTTTACAGTAATTTGCAAATATCATCTAGTCCAAAGAAGGAAATTAACTCGAGAACATTTTCGTGCAATTCCGAGGCATATCCAGAAAGTAAGTGTAGTGAGGCTCCCACGGCCGGAGGGATTTTATTTTTGTCATGTTGACAACACAGCAGTGTAGCCTGACTTTTCCCCTTTGCAACGAGACCGGTTCGAGGTCAGTACGTGAAGAACTGTTGACGCGACAACACGTTTCGTGAACAATGTCAATCCAGTCTCCCGCCAAGTGCGAAATACGCGGCGTCATCCGTTATCTCGTTTGGAAGGGAAAACCTCCGTTTGAGATTTATAATGAGTTGAAAACTGCATATGGTGATGAAGCTATAAATCGTACGAGTGTGTACAAGTAGTGTCGCGAGTTTATAAACGGTCGTACATCGTACATCATCATGCACAGACGATCAGAGGAGCGGAAGACATTCAATTGTGACTGACGAAATTGTGGAAAAAATCGAAAATGCGCTCCGTGACAATCGCAGATTGACTGTGGATGATGTTTCTGCGATGTTTCCGCAAATCTCCAGATCTCTACTACACGAAACAATCATAGAAACCCTCGGATATCAGAAACTGTCCACGAGGTGAATCCCAAATGGTTGGCGGGAAACTACTTCGAGGAAGTCATCAAAAAATTGATACACTGCTTCACCACCTGCATAGAGAGAAACGGTGACTATGTCGAAAAATAGCTGACATTATGTACTAAAGTTTCACGTAATTTTTTTGTTTGAATAAAAAATTTTAAAACCTACAAAAATTCAGTACACCTAATTTCTGGATATGCCTCGTACTTACTATGACTTTCAACATGGATTATCTCAACAAGAGTACATCCATCAATCTATTTTTGTTTATTTGTTTTGGTATGCTGATTTCGTCTAAAGTAGAATCTAGAGAAAGTCGTCCAAAAGCAGTTGTTGTTCCACAAAACATCGATGCTGTGCGTGAACTGATAACACTAGCCCATCAAGTGGCACCGTGATATTGTTCTCGTTTTGTGCCCGAAACAAAACATTAATCGACTGTATGGGTGTTTCAAAACCAACCAAATCCAATAAAGTTACAGAAACACCGAAGCAAATGATCACTTGTTTTGTCGGAAAAACTGGGTTGTCGCGTCGATCAATTCTCAATTATACAAAACCATTTGTTTGCCAGAAGTTTGCGGAGATTTGTGGAAAATCAATCCTTAAAAACGACAATGCGAGCTCTCACACATCGTCTCTGACAAGTGATCTTTTGAGCACTCGAAACTTCGTATTAATGACTCATTCGTTTATCCTCGCACAATAAAATAAATTGCGAGCCTAAAATGCTTCAACGCCTTAAGAAACAGATGAAGCGTTTAAATAGCCTGTTTTGGAGGTACTCACTTGTCACAGTGCCAAAAATGATTCGAAAATTAGTTCAAACGCATGAGAAAGTGTATGCATCTTTATGGAGAATATTTTAAAAAACACATTAAATTACACATTTATTACCATCGGATCCACATGTCTAATTTCAGCTTATTTCGACCATTAGTAGTGGATTAAGAATGAGTTACAAGATTTGAATATGACGTACTATATATAGAGTATAACTAAAATAAAAGAAGAATTAGGGTTACCGCATTGCTTTCTCAAAAGTGTTTATCCAAAGTCATTAGCAAATTGCAATAAAAGAAAATTCTTTGAATCTATTATTTGGTGTAGTCCCTGAAAACATTTTGAATAGCCTACAACCGACTGTACAACTTGTCTTGTACAACTTGTCTTGTACAACTTGATGAATCATTTTTTTTTTTCGTTATACATGTGCTTTTCAAGAGTCGTCTGTCAATTATATTCCATTATCGGCTCAGTGCGTGTTTATATTTTCTATAAGTTACAAAAATAAAAAAAATTTTTTTTTTTTAAATTAAAAAAAAAAAACGTTTTATTATGGAAGAATCATCTTTACTGCCACACATAATGCAGTACTTGCGCCACAAGGAGTCGCTTGGTAAGCTAACCACTTTATTAATCAGTAAAAATTTCTGTAAATGTTTGTTTTTTGTTTTTGTTGTTCTCTGCATATGGAGACCCTAATAAGAGTTACGTATTTCTTTGCACTCTCTTCAATTATAGAAGCCTCCTTTAGTGAAATCTGCAACAACCTGCAGCATGCCTCGATCGACAAAGAACTGGAGAATTTTGGTTCAATTAAGGCAGCTGTTAAACACGGCGTTGATTTGGGCAAGTATTTGGGCATTCTAGGGCTGAAGCGTAAAAGAATCCGGATAACTTTTAATTTCCGTCCACCGGGTGCACAACAGCAAAGCCAGCCATCCGATGCTAGCGAAGGCGTCACGTGTGAGGTAAGAATTATTAGTTAAAAAAAAAAAAACAAATTAACAAAAACAAGAAAAAAAAAGGTAGAGACGAAGCTCGGGCCTAATGTAATATACCCTCCTTTACTCCGCCTGCAGTTAAAATGTATTACATAATTTCACATTAAACCCATATAACTGAAATACAAACCAGTGGTCCTCAAATGGGTTCTATAGTATAATTACTTCTATTTTATCCAAGCAATAAATTTATATTATGAATATTAATACGGAACTATACTAATACGAATTTCTATAAAATATGCAAAATACTAAACCTGCTTCAGATATAGACATTGTGAAGGATATTAAAAAAGTTAAATTAAGTACATTTTTATTTTAATACTTTACTATTTTGCTTTAGCATTGCGGAGCATTGAATTTGTTGGCGAAGCCAATCAAGCGGCATGCTTCGAAGCCAGGCGGCAGAAAATTCAGTTCAAAAGTTGAACAGCCGAAGTTGCGTCCGAAAGTATCCATTTCTAAGCGCTCTGTGAGGTGTTCAAATGATTCGCGGAGAAAGCCAGTGGCTGTCATTAGTCGGGTCGCATCAAGGCCATCGCAAGGACGACTTACAAAGTCGAAGACAAAACGTTCAACGAAAAAACTTTCTAATAAGAAGTCTATACTATTTAACCAGAACAAGCGTGGCAGAGGATCCGGTCGAGGATCTGGTCGAGGCGGCAGCCGACGTCGTTGATGATTTTTTTGTGTACTATTTGAGCCTGTCGTTGCAGAAAGCTAGGCGTTCGGAATTTCGTTACATCATCTGACCGCCTAGACGTCTACAACAAATCAAAAATTATATTTTTATACATGTGTTGAATATATTCCCGTATCTGTTTCAAAATTTTATATACTTAATACTCGTAATACTCGTATACAAAAGATATTCAAAACTTCGGTGCAACCGAGGCTTTAATTACTCTAAACAGGTACCTTAAATTAATGTATGTATATTCTGTTCTAACAACCAAGTGATGATAGTCTACTTGCAACTCACAAAACATATATCAATTTTGCGGCAGAAGATTTGTACTTGTCCTTGATATTGTTTGGATTGATTGTAACATGTTAGTCAGCTGTCGTCACGTTACGATGTAATATTTGATTCTCTCAAAGTCAATGTTCTACAAAAGAAACGGTTTTTTATTGCATAAAAAATACCATACAATTTATGACTTTTAAATGGTTGGTTCAATGTTCTTGATCTTGGGGCGATAGGTCCCTTAATACCCTCTGGGGTATGTACTTTCAACCCCCCTATATTCGGACTGCGGTGATTAGATTTTTTTAATGGTATCTAAAATAGTTTTCGATGCACATGAATTATTCGCACTTATTAGTTATTGCTCGGGAGTCCCACTGGTCTGTTCTTCTGCCACTTACGTGGACTACCTTCCACAGAGATTCTATACTTATTCTCATTTCGACATCTCTAATGGCACTTTTATAAGAAGTTTCCAGAAATGGTAATTGGAATATACGAACCCAGACATTACCGGTAACAACTGCTACTTATAGGAAGAACGTTATTTAATCGTCATTTCTCGAATATAAATTTGGTAGTTTAGGTTTTCATGAGGGCTTACCACTCGTACTGGTCGGTGAAGGTCAATTCAGACGATGCAGAAACGGTCCTTAATAATTTGAGATATATATATTTTCTAGCTTCTGATGCTATTACAAATACATGAAATAATAAAGTTTGGATGTTGTGGTGACGAACAGAGCTTAGGTTAAGTTGAGTGGTCGGTGGCAAAAACCATCAAAACTTAGGTAGTTGTGGAACCACAAATCTTATACTTTGAGAGAGAGAGAGAGAGAGACCGCTCCTTCTACAGCCTATTTAATAGATTGTATAATGTTACTGACCTCAATTTTGAAGATTTCTGAAGGGTGATGGAGATAGACTAGACTAGTGTACTAGCGTCTGAGTCTGTGGTAGGTAGGATCTGGGCGGAGGTACCATATCTCGCAAGCTCATCTGATCCGCAATCTTTTTCGATTTCACCGTGCTCTGGCATCCAGATGAGGTGTGTACTATAATGCTGGGCCATCTCGTTAAGTTATCTGCGCCATTCAGCAATGGTTTTTGATCGTACAATGCGCTGTTTGACTATGGAAGTATAGGAATACAGTGATTTGTCTCATTGGGTGCGATCTTAGGAATAGTTGCAACATCGTTTTGATAGACGCTGTAGTGGTTAGGAAGTCTGAATTGTGTCCAATTAAGGCTTTCCTCACTGTTTCTGCTTAGATTTCGTTTTAAAGAAACTCTGTCAAGTATAGTGACTACTCGTCGCGAATTTCAGTTTTATACCTTTCAGTTTTTGGAGTATTAGATTCGTTATCTTGTACTTTCTTATAAAAAGAACAAAGTCTGTCTTATAAGACGTTCACTCCAAAATCACAGTAGTTTGCCCACGCACAGAGTTCTTTCAGTGATGTCTCCATTAGATTGCAAATAATCTGCGAAAGCATGCCGCTTATTGTTTTGGCAACATCGTTCGCATACGCAGTACCTTAATAGTAGTTATCAAGCTCCATGCCTTTTACAAACTTGTCAATACCCAGTACCTCTATTGGCGAATCTATGTGAAGCCGAACTTCCTAACTCAGTTTTCGCCGCCCTGTATTAAAGCAATTTGCTAATGATGCCCACCAGGTAGCCATGCCTTCTGAGATCTATCTACTTTTCAGTTATTGCAGCTGGTTTGATGTAATTGAAGACGCTCTTTATGTATAAGAATGCCAAAAGCGTGTAAAGATTTCTCAATTATAGTTATTCAGATGCGTAGAGCATGTTGTGCGGTAGAGAGCGCCGATGTGAAGATTCTGGCGGACTGAGAGCATCATAGATTTTTCATGAAAATTATTTTTTTAACTATTTGACAACAACCGAAGACAATTCTCAGAGAGTTATTTGGACTTTGTTTCATGCAATGTCATTCAGTTTTATTGACTCTAAGGGAGTCGAAAGAAGCGACGGTTTGGTGGTGATTATATATAAAGTCTTAATTTCCTTACCACATATAGTCTCAGTACTTTGTTTCTCATTTTTAAAGGAAAATTAGTCTAGCTGGCGTGGGCCAAAAATTTCGAACGTTGTATCAAGTATCTCTTATAGTGAACTATCGGAATTCTTAAGCGTTCTAAAATGCTTAGTTCCGAAGTTGAAAAAACAAACGTATTACTGGACGAGAGTCTGGAATGGCGAACAGTGAATAAGTTAAATAGCTCATTCAAATATACGTATGCATGTTCATTCTAATATACTCTCAACGTGCACATCGGTTAAAAAATGGTACAAACGTTCGCATAAGTCATTGTATATATACAGATCGGAGTTAAACGTATTTTGGTGAAAGATCAGTGAGAAATACCTTCACCCTTTGGAAACCATAGTTTAATTTTCGATACCAAGACTTCTTATTTCTGAATTCAACGTATCACGCTACGTTAAAGATAGTATGAGAATATAACACATTGTTTTGCTAAACATTTAGCTCAGTTCTTTAAACAAGATTCCATGATGGCCAGTGTCGAATACGTTGTTCGACTCCAACGCCTTTTTAACAGTGTTCTTCTTTTGTTCAGTGTTCTTTATTGAGCGCTGGAAGAGGGGATTATGCTCAAGGCTGAAGTCGTGTTGCAACATAGTAATAATAATGCTTTCAAAACATTCGCAATAGACAAATATATGTAGTAAAATATGTCCATAAGGAGAGCTTAGTGCCAGTTCATTACCAAGTTTTAGAAGATTTTAACCTAGTTGCTAACATCCATACATTCAATTAAGTGGAAAATGGCGAAGTTTAACACTTATGCTATAGAACAAGGTGCATCGGATAATTTGGTACTGAAGATTTTCGTACAATTTTCTAAAAAAAATCTTTGGAAGTTTTTAGTATAAAAAACTTGGAAGCATTATTTTAGAAATGAGTTGTTTTTTATTATTACACACTACGTTTCAAAAGATCTTGTTATATATTCAGCTAGATCAAAACCTTTGACTGTGTGCCAATTACCTCAATTAATGCATTATTTGCATATAAATTATTCGAACTACTCTATGTATGTTAACATTAAAAATTCAGCGTACTTCACCCAAGGATGTGCGCGTTTAGTTTTCATTTGAAATTCGTCGTAATTTCTTCATTATAGAACCCACCTGTTTATATGTACTTAGCTGCTCTACTTTCACCATATATTTTTGCAAATTTAGTAATTTCGAATGTAAATTTTTGACCCGTTTTCTTGTTTTTTTTTTTTTTTTTTTTCAAAATCATTTCAATTTTTATACGTTCGATTTTCAATGCTGCCTTTAATCATGCACTCAATTCATTCATTCATATGAAGAACATGCGTAACTCAATTATTTCAGTTTGTGTTTGTAATTTTTTCCAATTCGGTGTGTTTGCGTTACTTTTTGTTCCAAATATATTTAACATTGGATCTGGCTTTTAATTATACTATAGAATATTCGTCGCCTCATTAACATTGTTTTTTTATGCAGTCTCGATTCGAGACTGTCCGCCTGACACCTTCGTCTATTCAAATGCCACTGCTGTTCTGGGTTTATTCCCCTCTGGGCGAATGCATAAAACCAAGTGCCCAGTGCTCGACGTGTTCAGTATCTGTACGGAACGGTAATATTCAGACGTCGTCTAAAAAGATATATACATACGGAATACGTTTTAAGGATCGCGAAGTGAAAAATTATTGTGAACTACAACATTTTTGGATATTGTTAATGCATGAAAGTGCTTTGTGTATCCTGAAGTTTTTTTGTAAAGAAGAATTTTTGAAAAGAAGTACAAAAGAAATATTTAAGAACGTCATTAAAACATATACGAAGTGAGTGTGAAGCATAACTATTGAATTGTTTAATTAAAAATTATAAGTGAACAACTTTAATATTACTAAAAGGATATGCAAGGATAAGAATTTTAGTTCTGTTTCAATTATAATTTCATTAAAACTCAATACAAATAATCAATAAATGAACTAATCCAATGTTGATTAAAAAGGATTCAACCCCCAAACAAGCACATATTAAAGGATTTTAAAGGATTTTTTTAAAAGTGCGAATATACTGCATATAGAATGAATAAGGCATGATTGTGTTATATGGAAATCAAACAAAAAATACTTCTAAATTGAATGTTGCGTAAATTACTTTGTTTTAATTTACACGTATTTTGTATTAGCCTGTTCCGATTTTCATTTTCGCGAAGATTTTACGAAAGTGATTTAGTTGAAATGGTACATTATTCCTATTTATTAGGGAAGATTTTGCGATTTAAGTACACTCTTATTGAGGAAAACTAATACAATCCTCCCACGCGTGAATAATGTACCCATTTAGTGAATTATCCTTCGAAAAACCTTTCAGAAAGTGAAATAACCCGGTAGGAACCCATTAGTGAAATTTTATAAAAACTTTTAACTTGAATACAAAAAGGTTAACAAACGGGATGGTAACACAAAATATAAAATATCCTTAGAAAAAATTTTAGGTTTATAATTTTTGAATCTGAGGTCAGATATCTACTCTAGGGTAGATACGCAGTTTTATCTATACAAGTCAATGTGCGCTACTATGATATACTAAGCTCTTTCTAGTTTTAGTCAGATATAATTAGTAAAGAACTTCTTTAGTTAATAGTATTTGTTGTAACAGCTTGTGAGCTGTACCAAGTTCAATATCTATCATGATAAAAAGAAGATAGTATCTGTTAAGAAGCCATATAAATTATAGATAAGTCGAGATATTAACACTACCACGCTCAAGACAGCAATCATTGGTGTTGATCCCGATTCGTTCGATGTAATACTCGAGCTATTAATAGTTGTTTAGCAGTTTAATGAATACGTTCGTCCATTTAAATTGTTTCAGTGACAAATTGTCTATTCCTGTGTTCGTTTTTATTCATTCACAATTTACTTGCTACCTATTCCCATTTGAGATTTGATGGAAACTAGTCAATTAGCTATACACTCTTAGGTATTGTAACAGATGCCGTAAAAGTCGTTACTCCATAAAATAGCGGTCAGTTATACGGAATGCAGGGTGGGACACACGATTTTCTACAACGGGATATACGACTACAGACAAAGATGTACACAAACTCTTCAGCTCTTGTATATTAAATGACTACAACAGCATCCTTACTCACTTGCTCTGAGTCTACTAGACAAGAAAGCTACAGTTTGTAGACGAAAACGATATTATCTTCTTAATTTGGAACTTACTCTTTTAGGCGCCAATAAATTTATTGAATGTCCACCAACAGATTGTAATTAATGCAAACATTTACCTATGTGTATTCTTCCTTAGCTCAATGAGTTAGGATAACGATCCATATTATTTATTCCTTTTATTCTTCACCTTAAAATTGTCTATTCAAGTACCACAACTTTATATTGAATTTTGTTCAATAGTTTTTGTTTTCTCTTAATTCTTGATCGCCATTTGATTTTGCTATCGTTTCCGCATTCTCCTGTACTAATTTAATTTTCTCGTTCTTATTGGTTTGATTTGTATGAGAGATATGAGTGCCATTCAAAATTTGGTTTGACTAACCTACAAAAAAAAAAAAAAACATGAAAGAACGCTGCTGTTGCTTGACTATGAAACTTTCTTAAGCTATTTATTTGAACCATAGATTTGTTTCATGTGATTCATATTCCAATCCGAACCAATGTGAAATATATTATTAGGATTGACACCAAATTTAGTTTTTTTTATAATTTACTTTAACAATTTATAACAAAAACAAACCAGCTTTCTTACGAAATTTAAAAAATAGGGGACAGGTTTGTATGGGTGCTATCCCCTACAGTGGAGTTGGCACAGGAAAATGGAGGAACTAAATATCCAAACTTAGAGGATCTATCTCTTATAGTCTCCGAGATATCTTCATTCAGACGTACAGACGGAAATGTCTATATCGACTGAACTTTTGTTGTAGATTAATAATTTATTTTGTGGCGTCTGCTACATATTCTTTGAGCTGTTAAATACATTTGCACAAACTTAACATACCATTTTACCAATCACATAGAAATATTTGATCCTTTCTCACATACGACGAGGCACAGAACAAACAGAAATAGAGCGTTTAAACGATTTTTTTTGTATTTTGCGCGTGTCTTTTTTTCATGCTCAACAAGGACATATCTTGGTCGATTTGGTAGGCCATCTATAAGTTGAATTATAAATTAGAAATGAGAACATGCCAAATTGAATTATTTCCGAAATATTTTGCTTTATTTGATACAATGTTTCTTCCGATTAAGTATGAAAAATGGTTTCATTCAACTGGCTGCCTCGGCTTGCTTGGTACACCAATTTTCAAACTCTCAGTCAAGAGTTGTCTGCTCTGTTTGAGCAATTTAAGCTTGAACGTTTTGTTTCAAAGTTTATCCTTCACTGCGTCCCAAAAAAAGATATCGTGTGGTGTTAAATCTTAGCTCCAAGCTGGCTAATGGACGACATATCCGTAAAAGGCTAATTGTTAAACTTTGTGTACATAAGGTTGATGGTGTGCGTGGCTGTGTGGCACATGCAATTTGTCTCATCGATATCGATATCTTCCAATTTCTACCACAAAAAGTCAGTATCATGTCTCCATTACGGTCTAATCTCATTTTCGAAGAAAAAGAGAAAAGAGTCAAATTCTCGTAGAACCGCCTCTCTAAAATGCACACCACACAGTGGCTCGATCTGTCGAGAACTACGAAGACGTGTAAATTTTTCGTTCCCCAAATGCTGACCTCTTGGCAACCACAGAGCCACACTTAAAGTAAGATGTGAACATTTTAAGACGTTGTTGTTTCACGTTTAAACTAAACCACTGTCAACAATTCATGACGCTCAAATCGACGGTTTCATTAATAGCACGTAGTTCACAATTCAACATATGGATGGCACACCCTGTATTGTGTTAACTAAATATTTACTCAAATACCTATTCCTATTTTAAACTTTTAATAGAATACGAAAGTACGCGTTCCTGAACACAAAAACAGAATTTGAAGTATACTCAAACAAGAAAAAACGTTAACTTCGGTTGAACCGAAGCTCTAATACCATTCACACGAAACTTTAAATAGTATTGTAATACATAAAAGTTGCGGTTTAAATAGGGGTGGTACATGCTCACTAGTAGATGTGTATGAAGCGATGTAGTAGATGTGTAAGATGATCGATGATCAATATCGAATTTCAAGTTGATATTGACGTTTTTATATGGGACTACCTCAAAAAGTGGGCGGGACACGCCCCTTTGTATATGTATATGAAGCGGTTGTCCATTAAAATCCACAAAATCAAATTGCAAGCTAATATTGATCTAAATGAAGGATTATTTCAAAAAAACACAAAATTGCACGGTGGGTTTGTATAGGGGCTACCTCAAAAAGTGGGCGGGCCATGCCCAATTGTCTATGTATATTTAGCGGCTATCTCTTAAAAGGCACCATATCGCATTTCAACCTAATATTGACTTTAATAAAAAATTTTTCTTAGAAAAAGTCAAAAGTGGACCATAGATTTGTATGGGAGCTACCCCAACTAGTGGGCGTGGCAGGTCAATCTTGATACTCTAATAAACTACAATAAAAATAAGTATATGTGCAAAATTTCAACTGGATAGCATAACAATTGGTCCCCAAAAAAATGCGCAACAACATACAGACGGACAGATAGACAGACGGACATGGCTAGATCGATTCGTCTCGTCGAGTTGATCAAGAATATATATACTTTATGGGGTCTACGATGGCTCCTTTAATGCGTTACAAACTTTCAGATAAACTGATAATACCATTTCACACTATGTATGAATGGTATAAAAATAAATATGGATGAAAATATATTTCTAATATTCATTCATATGTGTATATGTGGGTGTAACTACAATATGTAAGCTTCAAAAAAACTGCAGACTCAGTTGTGCAATCCATTATAAACATATTTTCCACATTCAATATATTATTTTGTATACCGTAGTATACATAGGGTAAAAGGGTATATTAAGTTTGTGCAATTATATAGAAGAGGGCGTGATAAACCCCATAAAGTATAAATGTTGGAATATATTCGGAAGCAGAATCGATATAGCCATGTCCGTCTGGCCTTCTATTTGAACAATGAGAACTAGGAGACTATAAATAATAGAGACATCAAACTTGGATACTTAGACTCTCCTTTTCTTTCCCTCGGCAGTACTAAATTAACATGCCCACCACAATTTAAAGTGTAGCACCCATACAAACCTGGTTTAAACCCCATAAGTTTTTATATCATTCACACAGAGTGTGAAATGGTATTATCATTTTGTCTGAAAGTTTGTAACGCTTTAAAGGAGCCATCGTAGACCCCATAAAGTATATATATATATTCTTGATCAGCTCGACGAGACGAATCGATCTAGCCATGTCCGTCTGTCTATCTGTCCGTCTGTATGTTGTTGCGTATTTTTTATGCACCAATTTTTATGCTATCCAGTTGAAACTTGGCACATACATTTCTTTTTATTGCAGTTTAATAAAGTGTCAAGATTGACCCGCCACGCCCACTTTGGGGTACCCCCATAAAAAGCCACCGCCCACTTTTGACTTTTTTTAAGAAATTTCTCTTTATTGTAGTCAATATCAACTTAATAATTAATATATTACCTTCTAATGAATGGACGCTTCACAATATTATACTAAAAATCGATGCGGTGACTCTTTTATGGAAAGCCGCTTAAGATACATAGACTAATGGGCGTGTCCCACACACTTTTTTAGGTAGGCCCCATACAAACGCACCTTATTCTTGTATGAATAACTTATTTATTTATATAAATTTTAGCTTGAAATTCGATTTGGTGGATTTTAGTGGACAGCAGCTTCATATATTGTACATATACAAATAGGCGTGTCCCGCCCATTTCCTGTACAAACCCGCAGTTCACTTGCATTTTTATGAAAAACGTCAATATCAACTTAAAACTCGATGTGGTGACATCTTATAGATGGTATCCTCTATTAAACCCCACCCCCCATTCCCATTTTTATGTTTTACAATAGGTTTTAAAATTTAGTGTGAATGGTATTAGAGCTTTGGTTCAACCGAAGTTAACGGTTTTTCTTGTTCTTAATTAATTTAGAACAGACAAATTTGACGTATTTTGCGTCAATCCTCAAGATTCGGTTTGAAGCCGGGTATAAAACTAGAACCGATAACCGAAATTAACCGATTCAAATTAAGAACCGACAGCGAAACCGGAACCGATAATTTTTTTTTAAGAGTTTAATGTATTTATTATAAGTATATAATTTATACACAAAAATATTTAGTAATAATAATTATATATATGTACATAATTAGAACTTCTATTTATTCTGCTTAACAAAATTTTAAGATTACCATCTTCCATAGCAACTAATAGTTATGGTGTTGTTAGATCTCAGAACTCGGGGTAATATATTAAATGCAAATCGCAATTAATATAAACATACACACAGCAACTCATGCGTCGATAATCTCAAGTGTCCTCAATCATTCTAGAATAGGTAAGGTAATCTGAACTTGTGCTGCTGCTGAACGTACGCTGCAAGCGTCGAATAACTTTCCTAGCAACAGAACAACGCACTGAAATGATGATCTATCTGGCAATCATACGATTAACGCCTGCAAATGCGATTTATTTGCTTTTGTATGCAATTGAATTGCTAGAACTCTAGAACGAAGCGATTACCTATCTACCTACGTGTATATATACAAACATATATACATATATGTATATTCTATTTACCCGTAGATACATATATGCATGAATTTAATACGATTCGATTTAGTTTATTGTTGTTTTAGCAAATGAAATTATCAAGGAAAAATACCATATTCTTTTAGCAAAATACTTTGTCTAATCCATTAAGTATACACCATGCGTTGCCTAATTTATGCTAAACAGATTATTCAACTATTTTATTTAGTATTTAGTATATATACTAAGAGCCATACCCAATCAATAGACAACCACAATGCGATCCGACGTTCATGCTAATAATTTGCTTGAAATTTTGATTAAAGGAAAAAATCGCTTTCGAAAATGGCGCTCATTGTACGCTAATGAATACGGGTTTCGTCGATTATAAATATGGATGATTTGAAAATTCCAGCCAACGACACAACGCATTTACACGTCGTAATGCCAGAGGGCTAAAGAAAACTGAAAAAATTAAAATATTTAGAACAAACAAGACCGCTGCAGTCAAGTGTGCTCGACTTAGAGATACCCTGTACCTTGTTTAAGTGTATCATAGATTATATTTTTTAGTGGTCCGATCTGGACATATGTCCATTTAAAATGGGGTTGGCATGTTCATTTAATACACTTCACCGGAACACGGAAAAAGAGTGTCTAAATGTTCAAACTTGAAGTCTCTATCTCTTATAGTCTCCGAAATCTGTTCGTTCAAACAGACGATCGGACCACATGTCTATATAGACTCGTGGTCCGATGGTGATCAAGAATACTGCCACGCCTCCTTATGCCTGTTACATACATTAATATACCTAATATACCCTTTTACTTACACTATGAGTACAGTGCTTAAAAATTCTTTATTCGAATTGCTTATAATGAAACTACTACAGAGGGATGGCACAAAAACTAGGTGCATGGTGCACGACAACGTTATTTGGTGAGGGGTATTGTGAAAAAAGAGGTGGGAGGTGAATGTTTATTAATTGATAATGTATAAATTATTCAATGAATCGTTCGAAATGATATAAACATTTAAATTCGAATATTATATCCTACTAATCATTGAAGTAAAATGCAATTTTTTTTTTTTTATCGTACTTTGGATGTTCATATTTGTGTATGGGTCCAGTGGGTTCATTGGAATATACAAAAGAAATTATTGAAAACTTGCTTATATTTAAAGTCCGAGATAGCGCCATGCAAATTGTAAGAACGATAGGCAGTACTGTAGAGCGAAAATCTGTGCCCAGGGAAAATATGTGCAGCAAGAATCAAGAAAGAACGTTGCAGTTGAGTGTGCTCGAATTCGAGATAGCTTTGCCTTGTCCAAGGCTCTTTATTTGTACCATAGATTTGTATGGGTGCTATATTCTTAGTGGTCTGTGATATTTTAATTTGATTGACGTAAGATACATCGAATGTTCCTGATCAAGATTATATATTGTAGGTATACTTTATGGGGTCTGCCAGAGTCTGCATTTGTCCGTTTGTACAAACTTTATATATAGAGTATAAAAATCAAATGTGTAAATACGGAACGCAAAAATAAGGCATCCTAACACTAACATCTCTCTTTCTCAAAACGAATAGTAATAAATCATAAAATGATTTGGAACAACAATGGGAAGAGTGAAAATTAGGGATAAATCTGTTATGATTTCTCAAAAAGCAATTTTCAAAATATGTTTATTGTAGTTGCGAATTAATTATTAAAAAAAAAAAACACGATACAAACATTTAACACTCATGGCAGTGACTATTTTGCCGTCAGCCTTTTCACAAAAACATTCTTTAATAATAAAAACCGGGATTCCAGCCCGGACTCTTTGCTATACAAGGTTCATACTGCGCCACTCTCTTCGATTCACATCAATGCGGCATATTTTTTCTCTAAGTGGTCTATCAAATCAGTGGCGTATCAAGGCATTCTTTGGCCAGGAGAAACTTTTCATAGGGACTATTTATTCACTGAATACAGAAAGTATTTGGCTCTAAAGCCAAAGTGAAGAAAATAAATTACAACTTTTGAAGGAAGAGAAAAATATGGCTCTGGAGTTTTTTCGAAGCTTTCAATTCTTATATTGAAGAGGAAAAAAGTTGATTTTGTCTGTAATAAAAAAGTTCTTCATACAAATTTCAAAAGTGAGTGTATGGTTTGTTTGGTTGCTACCCTATAAAATGGGGGACTAAACACAGCACAGATGCACCTATTAATAAATATGTGCTGCGTCCATTCATAAGAAGCCACCATTTCAACTTTCAAGTTGATATTGACTGATTTGAAAAAGTTTTTGATACAAAAAGTCGTAAGTACACGGCTCGTTTGTATGGAGGCTACTTAAAAAAGTGGACGCAAGATTTCAATATGGATACTCTACATGACTGCAAAAAAATAAGTGTGGGTGCCAGGTTATAGCTGGATATTATTAAAATGTATCTCCAATTAGTACGCAACAATTACCAAACGGACATAGCTACATTGACTCGTCTCGTCGAGCTAATCAAGAATACATGCTCTTTATTGAATCTACGATGTCCGCTTTAATGCGTTAAAAACTTTTTGACAAACAGATGAAATCATATCACACTCTGTGTGCATGGTATAAAAACACAAATTTTGGGGTCCCCTCTACAGTACGCCACTATATTAAATCGCAAAATATTTTGGTTTATAAGCTTTTTCTGTAAAAAATTTTATGGGACGTACAAATAAGTTTTGAGGTTTTTTTTTTTGTAACTTTGAAACTTTATTCAAAGAAATTGGTATAATGTAAAAGTATTGTCCATCGTTAACTACGACTTTCCCCATCTTAAAGGCAGCAAACGGATTCCACGTTGAAAAAATTCTACGTCTTTGTCAGGTGAATGCGATGGGTAGGGCAGGACATCCCATTGACGCTCATCCAAAGTTTCCTTGACGACTTTTGTAACATGTGGTCGAGCGTTGTTGTGCTGAAAGATCACTTTGTCATGTCTTTTGGCATATTGCATGTCCGGGCTATTCTATGCTTTGGGATGTCGTAGTTGATGCACTTTTATTCCCCCGTCTCGATTCAATGCATAAAAACTCTTCCGATTTTGCCTTTGGAGCAGTTGTTCGCACGTGAAAAAACGGCGTTCATTGTCTAGTTCATACGGAACTCAATTTCCTTATTTTTGCAACATACCCATGGACTTTAGACGATTTGAAATAGTATCATGAGTCACTCCCAAGGTTTGAGCGAGCTCCTCTTGAGTTTGGCACAAATTTTGGTCCAATAAATCCTCCAACTCAGCGTCTTCAAACTTTACTGACCTCCCTTCGCGATCTTTATCACCACTTTTACAAAGCCGGCACCAGTATTCACATGTTTTATTGATGGAGCATGTTCCAGGTCCACTTCTCTTCAAATTAGAACAAAAAAGCAATGCTTCCCCCAAGTTGTGTTTTGTTGGCACAATAGTTGACATGGCTAGCCCACAAAAGTGTTTACTCTTCAGCGAAATGACACTGTTTTTAGAGGAAAATGATGACGCTTTAACATGAATATACCCCAGGGTTTCGATATTCGAATTTGATTAAATTATTAGGATTCAGTTTCGTTAAAATGGCTCGTATTTCGCTTTCAGAAGATTTTCACTATGAAATTTAGTTTCGAACAATTCATTCGGATTCGAACACCCGAACACGGGGATAGTTACTACATACTCCGATACGATTTAATAGTAGTTACGTCATCTTTTGTAAGTCCCCAAAACTTATCTTTTTGTGGAACTTTGGGAACATTACCCCCTGGATCCGCCAATGGTTTTGTCCATATCGAATGCATAGAAAAAGAGGCCGTATTTAGGTGCTATACTTAATTAAGTCAACAACGCTCATTAATTCTCATTCATTATCGTTGTGCACAGTATATAATATAGTTTAACAACTCCATTATAGCTTCTAATTGTTAATGCTGGATTTAAAAAAATTTCTCAATATTTCACCTTTTCTTTTTAGATATCCAGTAGTAGTTCATTAGTTAAAAATAGTATATAATACCCCACAAAACGATGCCAATTAAACGAAAGCCCGACGATGTGCAAGATGAAATTGTTATTTCCGGCATTTCAGGTAAACTGCCGGAAAGTTCAAATATAGAAGAATTTAAGCAAAATTTACTGAGTGGCACTGATATGGTTACAAATGATCCGCGACGTTGGGAGGCCGGTAAGTGAAAATAGATAGCAATAACTTATTTTAAGATGCATGTCTAATTGGTTTAATCAAAAATACACTTTAGGCATTTTCGGTCTACCGGAACGTATGGCCAAAATGAAAGACGAAGATCTCGAGAAGTTTGATGACAAATTCTTCGGTGTGCATCAGAAGCAAGCCGAGCTTATGGATCCCTGCATGCGTATGTTGCTTGAGCTGACGCACGAGGCAATTATCGATGCCGGAATAAATCCTACAACATTGCGCGGTACACGCACTGGCGTCTATGTTGGACTCTCTTTTGTCGAGACTGAGCACGAAATACCCTCCATGGACCCGAGTCGCATTAATGGCTATTGTCTGACTGGCTGCGCACGCGCCATGTTCGCGAATCGCATCTCGTACACGTTTGACTTTAAAGGGCCCAGTTTTGTGGTGGATACCGCATGTTCCAGTTCGCTGGTGGGTCTATCGCATGCCTTTGCCGATATGCGCGCCGGACGCTGTGATTATGCTATTTGCGCCGGCGTCAATTTAATACTGAAACCAATCTTTGCCTTGCAATTCTTGCGTCTTGGCATTGTTAGCGACGATGGTGCCTGCAAGACGTTTGATGCCGCTGCCGATGGCTATGCGCGCGCAGACACTTGTGCTGTGGTGTTATTACAGCGCAGCGCAGAGGCTAAACGCATCTATGCAACGCTGCTTAATGTACGCACCAATACGGATGGCTTTAAGGAGCAGGGTGTTACATTTCCCGACGGACGCATGCAGTATAAATTACTTGAGGAGACATACGGTGAAATCGGTTTAAGTCCTAAAGATGTGGTCTACGTGGAGGCGCATGGCAGTGGTACACCGGTAGGTGATAATCAGGAGGCCAATATGATAACAGATTTTTTCTGCAAAGATCGTGAGACGCCGCTGTTGATAGGCTCTGTCAAATCCAACATGGGTCATGCAGAACCGGCATCCGGTGTAAGTGCGCTAGCTAAGATGATTATTGCCATGGAGGAGGGTATACTGCCAGCTGATCTGCATTATAGAACACCAAATCCAGAGGTTGAAGGTCTGGTCGATGGACGTCTAAAGGTAATCGATTGCAATACACCCTGGCAGGGTGGCATTATTGGACTCAACTCGTTTGGATTTGGTGGCGCCAATGCGCATGTCATACTCAGATCCAATCCGAAGCAGAAGCAAAAGCAAACGAAAAGCGATAATTCACCGCGTCTGGTGGTCTGTTCGGGGCGTACTGTCGCTGCCGTAGACATGATGCTGGAACATGTCATTAAACATCGCAACGATTTGGAGCTGCAGACACTCATCAACGATATACATGCGCATCCAATACCACTGCATGAGTACCGCGGCTATGTCGTACTGGACACTGATTGCGCACTGAAACAAGAAGTGATAGACTACAGCGGCGAACAACGTCCCATTTGGTTTGTCTACGCCGGCATGGGCAGCCAGTGGCCTAGCATGGCGCGTGAGCTAATGCAGCTGCCGGTTTTCAACAAGTCTATACAGCGCTGCGCAAAAGTGTTGCGTACTGTGGATATGGACATAATCGATGTGCTTACACGCTCGACGGAGCAAACTTTTGACAATATGCTGTACTCCTTTGTTTCGATTGCTGCCGTGCAAGTGGCACTGACGGATATACTGAAATCGCTCGAAATCAAGCCGGCAGGCATAATTGGACACTCCGCTGGAGAGTTGGGCGCTGCCTATATGGACGGCTGTCTGACAGCAGAGCAAACGGTGTTGGCTGCCTACTGGCGCGGCCAGAGTGTGCTGCAAACGCCTGGTCTGCCGAAGGGCACAATGGCCGCAGTAGGCTTAAGCTGGGCGGAGCTGATTAAACGACTGCCTGCTGATTGTTATCCCGTTTGCCATAATAGCGCAGACAATTGCACCGTTTCGGGTCCCACGGACTCCATGACTGCATTGCTGGCTACGCTCACTGCGGAAGGTATATTCGCGCGCGTTGTCGGCTCCGGTGGTTATGCCTTTCACAGTAAATACATCGAAGGTGCAGTCCCAATGCTGCAACGCATGTTGACGCAAATCATAACGCAACCCAAAGAACGCTCTGCAATTTGGCTAAGCACAAGCGTAGCGGAGAAACATTGGCAAACGCCAGCAGCAAAAGTAGCCGCTGCGGAGTATTTCATCAACAATCTCATCTCGCCGGTGCTCTTTCACGAAGCGGTGCAGTATATACCAAAAAATGCTATAATCATTGAAATTGCGCCGCATGGACTTTTCCGTTCTATACTGCGCACGCTGGGACCCGAGATCAGCTATGTCAGTCTGATGGAACGTAAACATAAAAACAATACCGAATTTTTGCTAAGCAATGTGGGCAAATTCTATGCAGCCGGTGGTCAGCCTCAGGTGCTCAATATAATGCCCAATTGCAGTTATCCTGTATCGCGTGGTACGCCCATGTTAAACTCCGTCATCGGCTGGGATCACACGCAAAAGTGGTCATATCCGAAATTTAAAAATGGACGCCAAACTGGACAGACTTTGCTGGAATTTGATCTAACGAAGGAGGAGGATGCCTATCTAGCGGGGCACACCATAGATGGGCGCATACTATTTCCGGCAACAGGCTACATGACACTCGCTTGGATGACGTATGCAAAACAGAATGGCTTGGATTATTTGAAGACGCCTGTAGTTATGGAGGATATTGTGTTTCATCGTGCCACAATTATTAATCGTGATACTGTGGTCAAATTCGGCGTTAATTTCTTTCAGGGCAATGGCAGCTTTGAAATATGTGAGGGCAATAGTAATAATCTTGCAGTGTCCGGTAAAATCAAAATACCTGAAAATATAGAAAAAGAGGAGCTGACACTTAAGCCGCCACTGTCAAAGTCAAAGCAAGATGACGAACGCATGCTGCTGACCAAGGATCTTTACAAGGAGCTGCGTTTGCGTGGCTATGACTATGGTGGCATTTTCCAGGGTCTAATCGATGCAGATGTACTGACCACAACGGGTCATTTGCAGTGGACAGACAATTGGATAAGCTTTATGGACACCATGTTACAGTTTTGCATACTGAGCAACGATATACGTGAACTGTATGTGCCCACAGGCATCGCACGTGCTGTTATAAATCCTATCAAGCAAATGGAAGCAGTCAGCCAATTGCCAAAGTCACAGCAAGTGGAGCTTGGACTGCCTGTCTACTGGCATAAAAATATTGGTGTTATCAAATCAGCCGGCGTAGAAATACACAAAATGCGTACCTCACAGACGCAGCGGCGTCCCGGCGTACAGAGCCAACCCAAACTGGAGCGTTATAGTTTTGTGCCGAATTTCTGCAATGCTGCAACGCAAGAACAAGCGCCGGATAAGCTGCAATTGACAGCGCTGACTGTCGCCATGCAATTGATAATCGAGAATTCCGGTGGCGCAGTCAAACTAAAGGGTGTTGAAATTGAGAATGGACGTAATGCTGAAATGGTGGTGGCACCTAAACTACTCAATATTATCGAGAGTGAGCCGATTCTAGTGGGCGATATAGCAGTTGCCACTTGTAATAATGATAATCTGGAACCCATTGAGAATATTCTCGCTGATACGGGTGTACGTTTGCTAACGAAGAACATTGCGCAAGAAGCCGTTGAGCAGAACTGTCATTTTCTATACGGCAACGATTTGCTGGCCACATCAGACATACAAACCTTGGAAAACAGTATTGCAAGCATCAAGGAGCACGGCTTTCTAATACTCGAGGAGAGCGCGCATAATTTTAAACATGTCGGGCAACAATTGTTGGAGCACTACAAATTCGTGCCGGTGCTTGTGCAGTCGTACAGCAGTAAACGAATTTTGATTGTAGCCAGGCGGCCAGTGCAGCTGTCGGAACGTAAAGCAATTGTTATACAAGTCACCGACCAACATTTCCGTTGGCTTGATGAACTAAAGGCTGCATTAGCTGCTGCTGCGGCCGATTCCTCCAACCAGTTTGTTTACATCGTGTGCCAGGGTGAGACGCTCTTCGGTGCTGTCGGTCTAATGAACTGCCTGCAGAAGGAGACTGGTGGGAACAATGCACGTCTGGTCTATATACAGGACAAGACGGCTGCAAAGTTTACGCTTAATGCGGAAATTTATCGTAAGCAGCTGGCACAGGATTTGTGCATAAATGTGCTTGCAAAGCATGCTACTTGGGGCACTTTCCGGCATCTACAACTCGATGCAGCGCAGCCTATGCTGCAAGTGGAACAGGCTTACATCAATACATTGACCAAAGGTGAGTAGCATTTACAATTATACCGTTATATTGACTACTATATACACACATACTTCTTCTATAACAGGTGATCTCTCATCACTCAAGTGGATCGAGAGCCCACGTATTGCAACACCAATAGATGCACATCATAATTTGGAAGAGTGCACCGTCTACTATGCGCCGCTCAATTTCCGTGACATAATGCTTGCATCGGGCAAACTTAGCGTTGATGCGCTGCCCGGTGACTTGGCACAACAGGATTGTGTCTTGGGTCTTGAATTTGCCGGACGCGATTCACATGGACGTCGCATGATGGCCATGGTGCCAGCAAAATCATTGGCCACCAACTGCTTAGCCAATAAATGGCTCATGTGGCAGATACCGGACGACTGGAGCATGGAGCAAGCTTCCACAGTGCCATGCGTCTATGCTACCGTCTACTATGCTTTGATTGTGCGCGGTCAGATGAAGAAGGGTGAAAAGATACTTATACATGCCGGTTCCGGTGGTGTGGGACAGGCTGCAATTTCTGTTGCGCTGCATCATGGTCTGACTGTTTTCACAACAGTGGGCAGCAAGGAGAAACGTGAGTTCTTGAAGCAACGTTTTCCGATATTGCAGGATCGTCATATTGGCAATTCGCGCGATACATCCTTCGAACAATTGGTCATGTGCGAAACGAATGGTGAAGGTGTTGATCTTGTTTTGAATTCACTTGCCGAGGAGAAATTGCAAGCATCCGTACGCTGCTTGGGCATAAATGGACGCTTTTTGGAAATTGGTAAATTCGATTTGAGCAACAACAGCCCACTGGGCATGTCCGTTTTTCTCAAGAACACCTCATTTCATGGCATACTGCTGGACAGCGTGATGGAGGGCGAGGAATCAATGCAACGGCTGGTAGCCACTTTAGTGGCAGAAGGCATCAAACAGGGTGCTGTTGTGCCACTGCCCACTACGGTCTACACGGACAAGCAGGTAGAGCAGGCCTTCCGTTTTATGGCTTCCGGCAAACATATTGGCAAAGTGGTAATCAAAGTACGCGATGAGGAGTTGGGCGCCAATAAATTAGTGCCCAAACCACGTCTGATAAACGCCATACCACGTACCTACATGCATCCGGAGAAGTGCTATGTAGTTGTCGGTGGACTCGGTGGTTTCGGCTTGGAACTAACTAATTGGCTTGTAACACGTGGTGCACGTTATATAGTATTGAGCTCGCGTGCAGGCATAAAAACCGGTTATCAAGCGCTTATGGTGCGTCGCTGGCAAACGCGTGGCGTGCATGTACTGGTTGATCAAAGTGTTGTTACACAGGCAGCGGGTTGCAAGCAACTACTCGATAAAAGTACCCAGCTAGCGCCAATCGGTGGCATTTTTAATTTAGCTGCAGTGCTGCGCGATGGACTCATTGAAGATCAGTCGGTTGGTGACTACGAAGCAGTTGCTGCACCAAAAGTGTACGCCACCAAGCACCTGGATCAATATTCGCGTAGCCAGTGTCCATTACTTGACTACTTTGTCTGTTTCTCTAGCCTCTCCTGTGGCCGTGGTAACGTTGGTCAATCGAACTATGGGCTCGCTAATTCCGCAATGGAACGCATCTGCGAGCAACGTCAGGCTAATGGTTTTCCCGGTACTGCCATTCAATGGGGCGCTATTGGTGATACTGGTATGGTCATTGAGCATATCGGTGACAATGGCACAGTTGTTGGTGGCACATTGCCACAACGCATGACCTCGTGCCTTGAAACTTTTGATCTGTTTCTGCAACAACCACATCCGGTACTCGCCTCCATGGTTGTGGCCGAGAAGCGTAAATCAGAGCAATCAAATCGCGTCAGCCTTATTGCGGCCATCTCAAACATAATGGGCCTACGCGATGTCAAGAATATACAGGACAAGACAACACTTTTCGATCTGGGCATGGATTCACTGATGAGCACCGAGATCAAACAGACATTGGAACGACATTTCGACATGGTGCTCTCGGCACAAGGAATTCGTCAGTTGACCTTTGCCGCGCTAAAAGAGATCGACAGCGAGAGTGCCACGGGTAACAAACCAGCAGCTACACCGGCAGCAACGGCCGCGACTGCAACTACGACTTCGGCAGCGAGCAATGCCGTGGAGGATAAGTGCAGCAGTGCACCCGTTTTCGATAAGACCCAAGTGGTATTCACCAATGAAGTATTGCCCAAACAGGTGCTTGTGCGTCTCAGATCGAAGGCGTCCGCCAAAAGCACAAAGCGTCCGGTATTCTTCCTAGCGCCCATTGAAGGATTTGCAACAACGCTGGAACCATTAGCTGCGCGCATGAACTGCCCAGTATACGGACTGCAATGCACCGAGGAGGTACCACTTGAATCGAATGAGGACTGCGCAAACTTTTATTTGGAGCACATGCGCAAAGTACAGACGCAGGGGCCATACAATATAGTAGGCTACTCCTTTGGCTGTCTACTGGCACACGCTATTGGACTGCAGCTGGAGGCGCACAAGGAACGTGTCAAGATTATGATGCTTGATGGTGCGCCGAATTTGGCAAATTCGTATGTGCAGGAGGCGAAAAAACAAACAGACGATTTGAACAAACAACAAGCCATGACTTTGGCATACTTTGGCGCAATGCTTGCCGATGTTGACTATCATAATGTAAGTTTTAAAGAAAATTATGGAGGCCTATTAGAAGGAATCCTATTATAAGAACATTTTATTCAAACATAAAGCTAAAGTAATAGTAGCAAAGTTTATAGTAGCACGATCTGGTCGAATGTTGGATATTTTAATGGGATTCCTTTTCTAGCTTCCATACCAAATTTTTAATTTGTAGCTTGAATTTTAAGGAATAATATACCTCAACCCATATCTGAATCATCGTTTACACGGATTTATATGCGTTATATGTTTGTGATATTTGTATGAGGCCTATATTCCTATCTAGATATACATGGGATTATTTTCTTAAAATTGACGTAAAATACATTGGAGTTTCTAGCCAGTGCGTAGCAAGAGCTTTTGGGCTCCTGGGTGGACTTTTTCTCGTGGGCTTCACTTATTATATTGACGACCAACAGAAAAAAAGTATTTTAAAGAAAAGTCACTCATAAGTTTTAATTATTTGAAAGAAAATAAAAACATGATTATGGAGACCCCAGGAGGTCAAAGCATTGAGCAGAAAAAAAAACACAAACGTCTAATAATACTTATTTTGGCAGAAAAAGGTTTCGGTTCTCTTGGGGTCTCTAAGGCTGTAGTGAGAAAAAACCAGAAAAAATCGTTACCTTTTGTCGAACCGAAGCTCTAATACCATATCGCCATATCGAATTTGAAGTTGATAGTTACGTTTTTTATACAAATACATAAAAGTAAGCTGTGGGTTTGTATGGGACTACCTCAAAAAGTGGGCGGGACACGTCCATTTTAATATGTATATTAAGCAGTTGTCCATTAAAATCCACTAAATCGAATTTAAAGCAAATATTGATTTAAATAAAGAATTTTTTCATAAAAATCACAAAAGTGGGCGATGAGTTTGTATGGGGCTACCCCAAAAAGTGGGCGGGACATGCACATTAGTCCATAAAAGGCATCACATCGCATTTCAACCTAATGTTAACTTTTACAAAGAAGTTTCTCATACAAAAACGCAAAACTAGGTGGGTTTGTAAGGGGCTACTCCAAAAAGTGATTGTGGCGTGTCAATCTAGATACTCTATTAATCTGCAATAATGAGAAATGTGTGTGCTAATTTTCAACTGGATCGCATAAAATTTGGTGCCAAAAAAATGAGCAATAACATACAGACAGACGAACAGACAGACAGATGGACATGGCTAGATCGACTCGTTTCGTCGAGCTGATCAACACTATATATACTTTATGGGGTCTGCGATGCCTCCTTTAATGCGTTACTAACTTTCAGACAAACTGATAATACCATTTCACACTATCGGAAGTGTCACAGAAATCTCTTTCACCCCAATTCCGACCTAAATCAATTTCGTAAGTGGCACAGAAATCTCTTTTAGACCGTTTGAAATCTCCAGCCTTTTGCTTGGTGAAATTGTTAATTGCATATATAAATCATAAGGTAAAACTTTGTTTAAGTGCAAGTGTAATGTATTTTCTTCGTAACTGTGTTTAGGATTTAAACATTTAGCACATTTTATTATTTAATTTTAATTTATAAAATTGGACATGTATATATCAACTCGAATTTTAATATTCTTCAAGAATATATGAGTCTGCGACACATCCTTTTCCCTGTTACATACATTTGCACAAACTTAAGTTTTACAGCCTCTATACCGAGTTTTAATTTCGGATATATAAAACTGAGCGAATAAAATACATATGATATCGAATCGTCGAGCTGATCAAGTATATACACCTAGGCATATACTTTGTACGGAATCGATGTTCTCTTTAAATGCGTTGAAATCTTTGCGACAAACTGTTAATTCTCTTTTCATACTTTTTGTGAAAAATGTGTAGGATATTCACATTTAGTCGATTAAAGATTACAAATTAAAAGCAATCACAGAGCACTGTGAACGCTCTTTCAAAACGGCTTAGGTTTAAAGAAATTTCTTTCTCTCATTAGTTTAAACTACGACTGTTCAGTTTCATACTATCACGTTCGGTAAAAAGTTTTTTAGTGTTGCGACATTTGAAAGGAAATATGATAAATTTTGTTCGTCTGACCATGGTCTTAGTTCCGATTCCATTGTTCTACTCTAATAGATACCAAAATGATTTTCGAATTGTAATCGAAGTAATTTTTTCAGTTGAACTTTGTAAACAGAAAGGTTGATGAGTTTTATATACTCGTACTTAACAGTGGGTTTAGGTGGAAAGATTTTGATTTTTTCTTGGCATTTTTTTTTTCATATTCTCATCAGTGAATACCAGGTGTGAATACCATAATTATATTATAGTTTATTGATGCAGTTTTTTTTTTAACTTTTTCTTTATTTCAGATGTTGTTCCAGCTTACTGAGTTGCCCACCTGGGAACGCAAACTGGCACATCTAGCAGAAACAGTGGTCTCAAGCACAAAGCAATCGAAAGAAGTGGTAAATATATGTTTTCGAGATTACTTACATATATACATTTAATATTAACATTCGGAATGCCATTCTTCAGATTAAGAAGGCCGCTAATATGTTTAAACAAAAGCTTTTGCTTTCTGAGAGCTACGAGAGTGCTACGAAACTAACTAGCGATGTTGTGCTTATAAAATCTGAAGAAAATAATGCAATCATGACTGAGGATTACGGTCTCAGAAAGGTATGCTATTGGAGATACTAGAGTTTTAAATCTATTAATCATTCTACTTCTAATAACTTGCAGATATGCGCCAATCTTATCGATATACAAGTCGTCGCGGGTAATCATCGAACCATATTGAAAGAGGGCCAATCGTTACAAACAATAGAACATATATTAAGCACATTTGTCTAGCTTTCATAAAGAGATATTCTATTTATGTACGTAAATTAGCTTAAGTTCAGTTCGTTGAAGTATTTATTTATGTTACAAATAAATAAATAAATATACAGTTTCACTTTTATACATACTTAAATCGTATGAGTTCTTTCCGATAAATCTTCGCAACAATTTTTTTCTGAAGAAAATATTTACATACTCCCTTGCTACGGTTTTCGAATCCGAATAAATTGTGCGGATTCGATTTCGTTAAGAAGAATTTTGCTGTTTGAATGTACCAGATGTTGAAAATATGAATGTCAACGTCATCCATTCCAAGTGAATTCAAATCGTGAAATTCTAAAAGTGTGGATCATTTTAACGAAACCGAAAACGAACAATTTACCATTTGGCTTCGAAAACCGTAGCTCGGCGGATAGTATAGCATTGCTTACTATTTGTTCCAAGTACAAATATGGTAATTCATTCGGCTTATTCTGTTTTTGTAATGCACATTATTATGGTATAAGATAATACATAAATTTTAGAACCCAGACTAAGCGTCTAAAAGGTTATACAGCGTCTAAGAGGTGATACAGAACGCTCGGTGCGATCAGACGATTCAATCTAAACATTATTTGTTTTTTTATTGATTAGTCAGCGCTTAGACACTGGCGATAAGAAAACACCTCTAAAAGTGATGTATTCCCATTCTATAGTTAAGTGCACAAATCATCTCAAAGAAGCGTGTTAATATCAAAAGGAAAACATAAAAAAATAAAATAAAAGATTCGATAAAAACGAAGCTTTAATACCCTTTTAGAAAATATAGAATAGTATGCCACGCATATATGTAGGGGCGTAATGAATTTTGATCGAAACATTTCGACAATCGAAATGTTTCTTGCAATTTCTGTCAAAATTAGTATTCAGAACACCAAACAAAAATGCCTAAATTGTATCGAAATCGAAGTTCATGGTAATACTATGCTATAAATTAAAAAATCGATTCGATATAATATTTCTCTTTTAGATTTTCGTCAGCTGAAATCGAAAATAGCCTAAAAATTTTGTGAAAAGGTTTTCGTGGTAAGAATTATCAGATTTTTGTTAGAAGGAAGTTCCAGTTCATTTAGCTATATCTCAAGTTAAGAACGACCAATCTGATTGGGATTTGAATATGTGTGAAACTTTTCATCTCGAGCAGACTGGAAGGAGGGCAGCCCTGGTACTGGGCCATATATGATCAATTGGTTCACTGATGGTTCACTTATCTATACGGGAACAGGTGCGGGTGTCTTCAAACCCAACACCAGGATCTCTATTGCCTTGGGTGCCTGTCCCACGGTTTTTCAAATTTAGGTCAATGCCATCGAGATCTGCGCCCGATATCTTTTGGATAAAAATCCTAAAGGAGCCGAAATAACGATCCTTTCAGATAGCCGAGTGGCTATTAATACACTAACCTATTGGAATTTCTCCTCGAGGCTGGTTCTGCAATGTTACGATATTCTCCAACAACTATCAATCGACCATAAGGGTGTCGCGGGAAACGAAAGTGCTGATGAACTAGACAGGTCCGGAGCCTTTTTGGGGACTTAGCTGGGCTAAGTCTAAATCGTTCATAGTATATCGATTTAAAATCACTACCTCCCGGTACTGAATAAAATATCCTGGTCTACGGCAGGCCAAGCTACTAACCCGGCCTATATACCTAAAAACCAACTCATATCTCAATAGATCTGACCTGAGATTGCTTTTGGGATACCTCACCGGCCATCATCCACTGAGGTATCACTTAAATAAACTAGGTCTCTCCTCAGAAACAGAGTGCAGACTCTGTCTAGAGGATGACGAAACTAGTTTACATCTGCTTAGCGAATGCCCGGTCTTGGTCAGGCTCAGAATTTAGCAGAGGAACAGACCCTTTATTACATCTGATGAGATCAGAAACACCTCGCCTAAGGACATTCTCCGTTTCATTAAAGAGACGGAGAAGATCCGAGATAAATTAACTTAACCATATCCGGGCTATGGTACAAAACACATAATTTTCTGCCGCAGTGCCCGTTTCCTATAGGATGGCCTTCTGACGTTCTAGCTCTGACCACTGAATCTTAGCGTTACAGGCTGATCGAGTCTGATTCGCAGTGACCACTTGCTTGTCATGCGGCTTTGGCCCAGACAATACGTCACGCACTGGTTGTGGTTATTCAACCGATTTAAAAAAAAAAAAACTGAAAACATAATTTGGGTGTTTCAGTATCTATATTTTGATACAAATACCAATAAAATTGGTTGTTCTTAACTCGAGTTATACCTAAATAAATTCAAAAATTCATACCGCGAAAACATATTCATTCAAATTTTGTTTCAGCAGAATAAAATAAATAAAAAAGAGGGCATCGGATGCACTCTTTGTACAGTCAAACTAGTGTAATCTTTTAACTGTACAATTATATAGGTATGTATTTTCTGAGTATGGTTTTGTAAACCATCCATACTAATTTTTACTTTGTCAGTAATTCAGATGGAAAATTATTTTATATGTCACAGAAACCAAATATGGAACTTATTTTATCAGGTCTGATTTGAATAATATTCACTCCAAATATATAGGAAAGTCTTACTTGATTAATTTATGTACATACAGACACGGTTCTTCTATTAGCACTACATCTCAGAATCTAAAATACTCTTTTATACAAACACCTACGAATAGTTTCAACAGGAGACTCCATTCTATGTTCCACTGGGTGTGCAGGATGACAGAAGAAGAGGCAGCACCTAAAAAATACTTATGCATTCAAGCATGAGTAGCGCCTTTTTCAATACTATCACTAAGTAGAGAATGTGTACGTTAAATGGTTAGTGATACTATTCAAGAAGCAAACCTTCGATACATGTTTAGGTATGCAATCAGCTGTACGTAACATTTTCGAACTTATCAAGAAAACGTATGTATTTGTATCTAAACTTCTTGGTGTGTTACAAACTTTCAAGCCAACTAGAAATACTCAATTGTGTAAGGGTATCAAAAAAATCATCAGTTTGTTCTAATCAAATCGAAAACTCAACAGGCCATCAAAAATCAACTGATCATGGCATTATCAAAGCAAAGCAATTAAGGAAACTCAGACAGGCAGACGAACTCAACTCGACCCGACTCGATTTGCAGTGTGAAATATGAACTATGATGTGTTTACATACATACATACATACATACATACATACATACATACATACATACATACATACATACATACATACATACATAGTGTACAATGTATTTATGTATAAATGAGTATAAATTTATATTACAAAAAAAATTCAATTGGGTAACTTTACTACATACAATGCACACACATAACACACAACTATCACTCTGAGCTAATCATAACAATACTTATCAGAATTGCGATCTGACACCGTGCCGATCCTATGTTAATATTTATAGTATTGTCACACACATACATATATGGACGTAAAAAAGGTGGTCTGATGTCTAAAACATACACTTGTTCACATACTACACTTGAAATTCGAGAATTAAAACAAATTATTAAGTGTGTTGGACGATTTTTTATCAGGAATATAATAATAACTATTAATTGGTAAAATTAAACACTTCAAAATATATTTGTAGAAAAAGATGCATACATATGAATTTAAATATTTCTTTACTCTATTTTGTTTGCGATTTGAGCCAAAGTTGGAATATACATAGGAAGATTGTTGGAATAAAGAATACACGGTAGCGCAAAGAACAATGTACTATGTGTGATATTTGTTTGTAAAGATGTAAAACTAATTTAAAATGCAAAGTTTTTATTTAGTTTGTTTGGCATTTGAGAGTGTTTTCTTAAATGTAAATAAAAATTGATTTAGTTTTTCAATTGAAGTTAATGTACTTGACCTGAAAAACAATTGTTTCATTTCAAATTGACAGCTTTCACTATGATCACCAATAATTTGTTGTATAGAATCATTTCTAATTAATAACTCTTCAGCGTTCAAATATGAGAAGATGTTCTCCAAAGTATTCATGATTGTTTAAAGTTGAAGGACTTTTCTTTCTACGGCTAAATGCTAAGAAAACGAAGAAACAAAAATGTTTGTTTTCCTTCTAATACAAGTACTTACAATTAATTTTAAATTTTTCCACACACCACTTTATTTTGTTCAAATAAACAATAAATTTAGGGTATTCACACCTAGTCGATTAATGGCTTAGGTTAGGTTAGATTAGGATGGCCAACATGGTTGAACCCCACGTTGCTACTTAGGCCAGCATAGGACCTTTGTGATACCATACGTATTTCCTTTTTCTACTGCAGCTACTCTGAGCACCACTTTGACAGTGACAAAAACGTCGAGATATGTTTTATCTCTTTTTCCGAGATCTCAGTTAAGTTATCCAGGAAGGACCGTCCTTCTATGGGCCGGGAATTGACATAGTAAGTGCTCGGCCGTCCCATCCTCCTCGGTATTTCCACAGCTTCTGCAGAAGTCCCGGAAGCTTACCCCTAGCCTTGTGGGATGTCTCCGTATTACGCAGTGGCCTGTGAGGGCTCCCACAATAACAGCTATCTGATCTGTCTTGTGTTGAAGTAGTATTATTATTCTTTTGAGATTATATTTTGGCCAGGTGAGTTTGGAGATTCTACACGTGCCAAGGTTGCACCATCTATTGGTTGCTATACCGCTCATCTTTGCTGAGATCTGTAGTTTGCATGTAGCCATGGGTATAACTACTGTGGCCTTCCCTGGAAGGATATCAGCAGTGGTACCCTTTCTGGCTAGTTTAGCCGCTTCACAATTTCCCTCTATATTTTGGTGACCAGGCACCCAGATGAGATGTATAACATAGTGCACCGCACGGCAATCTCGTTAAGAGATTTGCGGCACTCCGTTGTGGTTTTAATATCGGAGCTGAAAGAGTTCAGCGATTTCAGGGCAGCCTGACTGTCCGAGAAGATAAACACATGCTCTTGTGTATGTGAGTATGACCTTAGGAAGTGCGTTCCTTCCTGAGTTTCAAGCATCTCCGCCTGATAAGCGCTACAATGACTGGGCAGTCTAAAGGATTCTCTAATTCCCTCTATCCGTTTTCACTATAGTAAGGAAGGCTGTTCCATTGTAGTCTGGTGGGTATTATAAAGTCACACTTTTTAACGAAGTTAATGTTTGGTTAGCAGTAATCCGTTTTTGTCGGGTTCACAACCAGGCCGCAGCCCATTTCGTAAGTGCCACAAGTGCGGATTCCATTAGGTTACATAGTGTTTGTGGGAATTTTTCTTTAAGCCCAATACTGAAATCGATGAAAATTTTTGATGATGAAATTGTTAATTATTTCTACTATGTCAAACCAACAGTAAACAGTGTTCCCAAATCAACAGGAATTACTATAATAAGATATTTATTTGGTGAAAAGCCCACACATTTTGATTTGTCTTTGGGTTTTTCTAACGGAGATGCAAAAGGTCATATTGTTTGTCACCTGTTTTTTGAGTATATAAAGTGCTTTCGGTAGCAAACGTTTTTGTTATCCGAGTACTTGATGAAAAACAGTTCGTGCCGAAACTTTTTGATTCTTGTTTGACAACGTTTTCTAATATGAAGTTTTTTTGATATCAAAAATTTTCATCGATCTCAGGCTTTAGTCTTAAATTAAGATTTTTATCTTGTGAATGTACCAACTTAACATTTTACCAAAAACCTCTAGAATGAAAGTCTAAAACAGTATATAGACAAGGACTGATTACTATGGTTGTGGAAGAGAATAAATTGACACCGTGACACTCCAATTTTCAAAGGCCCTTTGGGTGGCATTTACTGATAGGCTGTTCGGATGTTGGCTTAGAAGTTAAGGATTTCATCAAATTCAGCGTAGAAATAGTTTATTATTATGCCTAGTTCCGTTGATGCCGCAAGGCGAAGGCGATTCATGAACGTTGCGTGAATTTTCAGCATATCAATATCGGGAGTTTGACTTATTTACGAATCCACTCGACAGAAATGCGCTTTATTGGAGAAAATGAGAATGCAAATGTTTGTCGTTAGGCTCCAGTTCTTATCCCAACTCCAACTTATACGACTGCATATTCAAATCCAATTGCAAAATTCGCCGGGTGTTCAAGGAAGATACAAGGTATGATCTAAAACCAACCGAACTTTTAATTGAAATCATAGAACACGTAGCGCCATCTATTAAACGTTAGCAATTTTTAATGAGACTTACGAGTTGTTAAAAAAAAGTTTATGATGATGATTGTATGAGTCATACTCAAGTTTACACGTGGTTTACACGATCATGATGATTTAAATGATGATCCAAGGCTTGGACGAGCTTAGTTAGTGGAAAAAGTAAGAGAAATAATCGCTATCGATGCAAATTTCACTGTGAGAATGCTGGCAGAAGAATTAAATTCAAAATATTAACTGAAGATTTGGGTAAAAAAAAGGTGTGAGCACGTTTTGTTCCACATCAGTTAAATAATGATCAAAAAATCGCTCGTGCAGAGCAATGCAAAGACATCATTTCAACAGCTGAAAACGATCCAGATTTTCTTGGTGTTTTAAATATGAACCTGAAACTAAGCGACCCTCTACAGAAAAAAATAGCGTTTTCAGAAGTTAAGAATCAAGACAATGTTGATAACTTTCTATGATACCAAGGGTATTGTTCACAAAGATTTTGTTCTAGAAGTTCAAACTGTCAGTGGAGAATATTATTTATAGGTTTTACATTGTTTGTGGTCGAGAGTTCTACGTATTAGGCCCGAATAGTCCAAGGGAAAGCAGCTGTTTTTATTGCATGATAATGCACCACCTCACATGAAAAAACCTTGAGGAAAAAACAGATTTGTCTCATCGACCATCCTCCGTATCCGCCTGATCTATCACCGTGCGATTATTTTCTCTTCCCAAAATTGAAAACTGCAATGAAACGAGCTTTTTAGGATGACATTCCAACCATACAAGCAGCCATGACGTAGGTGCTAAAGAACATCCCAAATAGCGAGTTTAAAAAGTCAATGGATAAATTGGTTGAGCATTCCAAGCGTTGTATTGAGTTAAATGTATCCTATTTTGAATAAATATTAGCTTTGAAACATAATACTAGGCTTGTTTTATTTTATAAATAAAAAGATCGGTTACTTTTAGATTACACAGTGTGTGCCGAGTTCTGGGCAAACATTCGTATATATTTTGGACGGCTTCAACACTGGCTAAATTCCATGAAAATTGCATGAAAAGCTATTTGAGTTTGAAAAATCGAATTCGAATTTTGGTAATACATATAAATATTTTTCAAACATTTTTGAAGCGTGAATTTATTCGTGGTTAAATAGCAAAGCTTAGCTTAGCAAAAGCATACTACAATCAAATACTAGTGATAAATAGTTATGGCCACCCAGTTCGAACATTCTTATTGGTAGACTTGATACTTTAAATTTTAAAAATAGCCAAAACAAATTAAAGTTATACTATGGCAGATGAAAAAATTTTGTAACACGAGGAATGCGAGGAATGCAATTTTAAAATAAGCTTTTTGTAGTGGGGAACTTAGACAGTAATTACCGCCAGTTTGGTTTCTCTAGGTTTTATAGTCTTTGAGTACATTTCCGTCAGACAGACTTGATTATGAATATTGAAACTTTATGTCTCTGATTTCTGCTGATTTGTACAATCCAACAAACTAAATATACTACTTTAATAATAATAATAAATAATAGAAATGCACTTTAATCATTCTATGAAAGTAAATTTACGAACCCTGAAAATAAACACACACCACACTCATAGCAATGCATGTGTGATTTGTTCTTAGGAAAGGAATCAAACATTGTTGACTTGATTTGCTGCGCTGCGGCATCGAACCCAACATGTTCGTTGCTCTTTTTAGCTCTCAACGAATTTGAGCGCAAAAGAGCTTTCGTTCAAACGGTTCAGTTCAGCGATGTTTGATGTGCAATATGCTAAAATGAAACAAAACATACCAACCGTTAGTGGTTGCTATCTCGCTCTATGAGAGCATGAAAAGAGCGTAGAAAACAAAAACACTAAGCAAAAAAAATTTATTAAATGCGCTTATAAAAAGTGAAGTTTTAAAAAATAAATTTAATTCAATTGCATCTCTTGTAGCGACAAGTTGTCTTTGCTCCGTTCTTGGTTGCGTTGCTTTGCTGCCTGTCATTATTAATAACGGTATTTTTTCAAATAGAAACCGCTGGTTTTTTTTCACATTTTGATTTCAAAGAAAAGAAAAAAGTGAGTGAAAAAAATAAATTTAAAAAGTGCATAAAATAAAATAAAAAACAATTTTTTGGCAATTCAAGCAGGATTTCAAATAAAAGACAAATTGCAACTTTGGTGTTTAATCAAACAAAATTTAATTATTTAAAGTGTTTTAATTACAAAAAATACAACAAAAAAAACCGCAAGTTTTAAAAAAACATTTGTATATTTTTTTAAAGCAGAAAATTATATTAGCAAATTTTATTTGTTAATTAATTATCAACACAATTCTGGAGACATTTAAAACGTAGAGACTGAAAAAAAGCAGAAAGGACCTATTCTGTCAAATTAAAGTCGACGTCGGCAACTACTCCAGCAACAACAAAAACAACAACAAAAGAGCAACAAATTCGGCAAAAAAGCGAAGAGAAAAAGAAAAAAAACACAAAAAGGACTCAAACTAAAAGTCGCCTGATATTTAGGTATGTATGCTATGAAACTTATTTTAGTATGTGTATGTGTGTGTGTGTGTTTTTTTTTTTTTGGAAAGATGAAAAGAAAATATGTTAAAACTTAAAAATACAATATTTCTTTAGTTAATAGCAAGTTTTCTAAAGTCATATAATAAATTTACAGATAGTTAAATTAATTTGTAAATAGTTGCTATAGAAGTAAGCTCATCGAATACAATTTAGTATTTTTTTTTGTTTTTGTTTTTGTAAATTATTACATTTAATTTGTAACTATTTTCGAATGACAATTGACCTAAAACACTTTTACAAATTACCGTTATAAAATAGCGTTTCATGATTTTCGCAATTATTTTTTTTTCGATTTTCTTTTGTAATTTGACAATACCCTACAATTGGAAATATCAACTGAAATATAAGTTTTTATGAGTGATTTGATTTGAAAAAAACTAGAAACTGAAAATTAGCTTCTATAAAATCAGTAAAAATGGAGATGTTCTGAGTTTACGATTTCGAAAAACACTGCTTTAAATTAAAAAAACAAAAAATGTTTTAAAAACTAAAATTTTTTTTAAAAATTATTTTTAAATTTAATAAAATGCTCAATTTAATAAAAACTAAAAAATTCTTTAAATGATTACTCAGATCCGTTGAAGGAATTTTTGTTTGAATGCCAAGTTTTGCTATATCTATTTATTTTTTTCTTTTCATTATAATTATGATACTCTTCTATTAAAATATTTCTATATAAAATTACTTTTTCAATACACATTGCTAAAGCTCAATACTGAGATCGATGAAAATTTTTTATAGTGAAAAACTTCATATAACAAAAAAAAAAAAAACGCTGTCAAAGAATAATCAAAAATTTTCGGCACGAACTATTTTTTCATTGAGTACTCAGATAACAAAAATGTTTGCTACCAAAAATACTTTATATACTCAAAAAAAAACAGGTGGCAAAGAGTGAGACCTTTTGCATTTCCATCAGAAAAAACTAAAGAAAATCAATATGTGTGGACTTTTCACATAATAAATATCTGATTTTAGTATTTCATGTTGATTTGGGAACACTGATTTTTTTCTTTGTTTGACATAGCAGTTATAATTTACAATTTCGGTAGCAAAAATTTTCATTGATCTCAGTATTGAGCTTTAGGCTAATAGTTATTCTAAAAAATAAAATGTCTACATCTGAATTCTCTAAATATTGATGTTTTCTATTTCTGATTTCGTCTTTTCGTTTTTCACATAAATTACATTGTCAAGTGTTTAGCACATCCTCGTGCTTTTATCATCTACGATATTTGGTTAAGATTAGTTTGTTCATGAAAATAAACCAGTCTACAATGGAGTTAAGAAGTATATTGTAGTACAAATATATCTAGCGTTACCTAGGTACTTTTGTGTTACTTCAAACTTCATTCGTGTTTGTAACTCTTCACTTATATTGCACCATTACTACTTAGTCATATTCGTATGTTCTATTGTCTATCACAGTTCCTCATCACATATAGAAGTTGTACATAGCAAAATATTTTTTGTTTTTTGTAGAATAATTTTCGATAAAATGTTTGGTAACCTCGTTAGCTTGTTCTCACACAGAGAACTTTACAGAACTAAGGTCTACAAAAGAGCTAGATCTATTTTACATCTAAGGTGTAGGCTTATGGTATAAAAATCTGCATCTTTAGCGTCGGTTTCCAAAGCGAGTTCATAATTCAGGCTTGTCTACTTCAAGATTCTTTTGATGAAGTATCGTAGTTTACTTACTTCCTCAAATACGCGTAACTCCAAACTTACGCAGCGTAGGGTTGAATTTATTTACATGGTGCTAAAAATAGCTTCCACTTAGAGGTTAGGTCAATATTGGGTTTTAAAATATCAAACATCATCTTGCTTTTTCAATTCATATATATTTTTTTTAAATAAATGTAAATAAATGTTTTTTAAGTATATGTAAATCCAATTGACAGCAAAATAGGCAGGCTGAGTGCTTTATTTAAATTGATATCAGTTTGAATACTCATATGAGGCAAGGAAGAACCGCATACGAGTACTAAACTACTCAGCTTAGCAACTCATAAAAGTTTTTATATAGATGAAAGACAACATTACTAATCCTCAGGTTAGCTTATAATCGCAAGCAGTTGGTTTCTGTTTGATCGTTATATTAATTTTATATTGTATTGTATTTAAGTCTTGCACTTTGAGACATGTTCAAAATTCATACATATCTCAGTCAGTAACCTAAAACGAAAGAAACAAACTAAAAATTTTATTAATTTTTTATGATTTTGTGAGTTATAAGCTTCTAGCTTGTTATCCAAAAAGTGGTTATAACAGCTCCATAAATAATACTTTTGATATGAAAAATTGAAGTCTATATATAGTCTTAATTTTTTCAACACATAAATGTGGTCTCATATTTTGTTACACTTTATAAGTATGTGTGTGTGTGTGTGTGACTAATATAGTTACTAATAACTAAAATACACACAAGAAATAATAGTTTCATTTTAATTATTGTACTTTCTGGAATTATTTTAAACTTTTATGTGGCATTGTATTCATTTTAATTCCAATTTAATTCATTTTTGGCACTGTTATACTGTTATACTAAGATGTATCTATACTAAGTGGACTAATTTAAACCAAAAAGTTGTGCTTCCAATGATTTATTATATAAAATAGATAGAAGATTTAAAGCGCATTTAGAATTTATATAAACTAAACATAGAACTTTATCTGCTGTCGGCATTACTGTTTGCATGTTGAATTTCACTAAATTGACAATTAACTACGTACTACTACGAGTACTACGAGTACATCTAAATACATATGTATACCTAAACATGCATATATCTATTTAGATACGTATATAATTTAAAAAAAAAGAAAAAACTCAAAAACATGTACACTACAGTATCGACCAGTGTCGGCTCCCTTGTCCTTCTCATTGTGGCTTATTTGTGTAGTAGTTTTCGGCATTTGATAGCCAGACTAGAACAGACTTTTTATGGTTTCTTTATAAAACAGACAATTAATTGCGACTAATTAACATTGCTAAGTCTTCCATACTATGTACTACTATTAACAAGTCTAATTAGTTTCGTTTGGATTTATGTTAAATCAATACAGCAGAAGATCAAATTAAATTGAAAATCATTAACATTTATATATCATATATACCTTATATATATAAAAAGTTTTTTTTAATACTAGTGGTATGAAGTACTTCCTTAATGGTTGCTAATCGGAAACGTGAGTCTCGATGAAGTTCTTCCGTTGTCGTTGTCGTTGTCGTCGTCGATAATGTTCTATAAAAGATGATATAAAATATCGCCTGTTCGCATTTGAAATATTCGCTTAGCTCAGTTTTTGAAGTGTGTCGCGCGCGCGCTACTTTTACGCTTTATCGTCACAAATCGTCGTTTAAAAAACGCTCCATTATCAGTATTTCATGCAATTAATTGGCATTGAACTTGACTAAGGTCTTTGCGGCTGATATTGATTATGCACGGAATATACTTGTGTGTATTTTAGTTTGGATTAAATTAAAGCAAATCATAATGAAACCTAATTAAATAGTGGCAAACGCTCGCAATATGCATTGAATGGCGCACCAAACATCAAATGCTTTTATGCAAAACAATATGACACTTTCAAAACTGAATTGAAAGAACTTAAGACACGAAATGTGACGTGGCTGAGCTGAGCTGATATACATATGTACACATTTACGTAAATGGGCTGTTTGAAAAGTTTCGCAATAGGCAAATCAATACTTCTTAGCGTACTTCTTGTACATAAATTTATTCCTGATTGATATTAATTTGTCAAATCTACTGTTAGACTCTCTAAGCGTGTTTTCCATATTGGCTCTGCTCTATATATATGGTGTAAAGCTGGCACACCTTTTTGTTCTGTATGAATCCATCTTGTCTAATTACAAAAATATTTCTGAAGTTGGAATGCCATTAGCTATTACCGCTTCAAATACATGTTAGGGGATTTTACATATGTATATATATTTGTTTCATTCTCAATACAACTGATGTGTTTTCTTATAAGAAGAATTTGTTATGACTTGTACATTCTTGACCGAGAAGTACATATTTCAAAGAATGTTTACTTTGAAATCTATAGTGTGATGTGCATGTTCCAAGTATCCTACACTCAAGTTTTCTAATGCGTTCCATGTAAACCTGAGCCATAAGTTACGATTGGTTCTACTAGCGATTGGTTCTACTAGCGATTGGTAAATGATGATTTTCATTTTTTACCCTGTCGCTGTTCAATTTTGACGAGAACAGTTTTTTAAATATATGTAAAATGTTCTAAAGCTCAATTTTTTTAAAAGTTTTTGCATCTACAAAGTTTTAATTAGGTTGCTCTATTTACTTTAATTGACCGCTATAAGTTAATAGATAGACAAGAAGGTTGAAAGTTGCTTTGTAGTCACTAGTTAACTAGATCTTGGTTGCTCATAGACCTATTTTCTATAAATTTTAGGATTCGTAAATTCCAAACTTGTCGACTTTTTTTTTTCTAAAAAAAACGTTTTCGAGATATTCGAAAAAAAAAACGATTTTTGGCACTTCTTCATTTATTTGCGCACATCTCCAGCATATCTTTATCCGATTTTTATAAATTGTAATTTTGTAAGTGAATCGATTAAGATTTGATGGTATTACAGGCGATCAAATTAGAAAAAAAAAAAATTTTTTTTTTGCCTTTTTTAAAAGGGTCTACATTTTGTTTGCTTCGTTGAATTAAAAAAAAAAATCATATCATCTGTTATCAAACGCACCAATTGCATGAATTGTATGCATTAGTTTCTGTATCATCGCGTAAGTCATTGAAAATGCATTTTCTGCATAGCGGATAAAGATATGATGAAGCTATGAGAAATAAATAAAAAAAGAGCCAAAAAACTTCTTAAGAAAAACAAGCATTTTTGAAATACACCCCGAAATACATACAAAAAAGTCTATGACATCACCAGCTCTCGTGATGTGGACCAATATTGTAAACTAGTTTTATACAAAAAAAAAAGATTAGACACTATACTCTACTCTACTCTACTATATACACAGTAGAGCTATTGTAGGAAAAAGAAAGTGCTACTTGTTTTGTTCTTCACCTTATTTAAAATCAATGTTACTCATATTTGTCATATACTGTTTGCAAATGTTGTGTTCTGTGAGTTTAACATCTTAAAAATGCTTTATATTCGCTTGAGATGAGAACTCTGTATATTTACTGAATTGCTTGAACTTTTGTATAGTGGGCTTTTACAGCTGTTGTATAAATATTTGTCTTTGCTTTTTTATTACATTTTTTTTTTAACATTTAGACTAAATAAAAAAAAATTTATTTGTTATTTTACTCGTGCCAAATAACAGTATATATATCGTCAAAACATATTCTTCAATAAGCAACAAATTTTTTTTCAAAACACTAGGTAACAAAATTGTGCTAATTTTAATTTGCTAAAATATACTTTATACGCTGAGTTAAGGGTCGCTGAATCAAAATTCCCTGACAGTTTTTTTTTTAAATGTTCATAAAGATTCAATCTACAAAATTCTGCTGGAACATAGTTAGTTAATAACAATTTTTTTTAGTTCATGGTTCTTCCAAACGTAATTGTCCCATTTAAGACAAAATATTTCTGAAAAAAAAAGAAAATAGTAGAAAATGCAATTACTTTTAATTTGCAGCCAAAAATTGTTACGATTGGACTTACTGTACGTACATATGTTATACTCGATTTACCGACTACACGACTCTCAAAAAAGATTTTCTCAATTAATTCTTCAATTAATTTGTAGTTGAGTTTATATTTTCAAAATTCAGAAACTTTTAACTCAGACCTTATAGTGCATTTATATGCTGGAAAATTTGTAGAAGAATGTGTTGACGACAATTTTCTTAAGTGCAAACGGATCGATACCTAATCGATGTAGTATATGCATGACAATCAAATAGTCTTCCAATTAAAATTGAATATTAAGTAAATATTTTATTATTGGGAAAAAGTTTTCTTTTTTTTTTGTTTTAAGAACAAATATGTACATACATACATACACATTTGAGACAAACCCTGAAATTTCGCACTAAAGCGTTAGTTAGTATAAAAGACAACAACAACAATAAAAATGTAATGTAAACCAGACAGACATGCATATGCATGTGCGTAGGTATGTACATATACAATACATACATAGATATGTACACATGTATATATATATATATATATATATTACAATGTACATATGTACATTTATTTACGCGGTTTCTGTTTACTTGTTTATATAATGACGCAATTTGAGAATATCGCCTGATGTGTGCGCTTAGCTTAAAAAATACGTTTATAATACGTTTTTTAAGTTGCTTTTTGACTAAGTGAAAATTTCCGCGCAAATTTGTCAGCAGACTGCAGAAAAATCCAATAGGAATACGAATACACATATTCTAATTAGTAATAATTTGCATAGTGTGTGCGGGAAAGAGTGAAAGAGAGCGAAGGTAGAGAATGAGAGTGATGCAAAATAAAAGAAATCTGCAACTTTTGGTATTGTTGTTGGGCTGCTGGGTTGGTAACTTAGCAACGATAGCGCAACAGCGTACGCTACACTACACACATATGTACATACATACATACAAATATAGGGTGTTTTTTTAGAGTTGGCATTTTGCGACAGCATTTAATTGGTCAGATCTAGTAACACTATTGCTCAGTTTGGGTTGCCGTTTCGTCATGAATAGTCTAACGTCAGAATAACGCTTGTAAATTGTGAAAATTTATTTCGAAAATCGTGGTTCAACTCGGAAATGTTACTGCGCGATACGTCCAATTTGCGGTCGTCATAATCGTCCAACCGAACGACCAATTCAATTAAGCATGGATGATAATACTTATCCGCAAAGACGTACAATTGCTGCTGTAGAGTGTAGTATTGCGGAGGACCCAAATAAGTCGATCCGCCATCTCGCATAACAATTGGTTCTGTGTGCATCCACTTTATGGAAAATTGTATGCGAAGATCTAAGCCTACGGCATTATAAGATGCAGCTGTTGCAAGGGTTGCCCAGATTTAAATTTATTGAAAATGTGGATATTGATTTTTGATATTTGGGTCGAAAAAATCGATATATGACCTAAGAACAATTAGTGATTCGAATACATTTTAAAACAATTTACTAACGTCTCATTTACCTTAGACTAGGCGATTCTGAACGAATTCCGGCCTTGGAGAGTGTCGCCCTATCGGTTTATAGAAAGATTCGATAAGAACTGAGGGACACGGACATGTTTTGACGAATTGATCAAGCATGTAAATACTTTATTAATTATCTTTCGCCTCATATGTGTGAAAAGAAGAATTTTATCTATTCTATCATACCTAGTCTATCATACCGACTAGGCGATTCTGAACGAATTCCGGCCTTGGAGAGTGTCGCCCTATCGGTTTATAGAAAGATTCGATAAGAACTGAGGGACACGGACATGTTTTGACGAACTGATCAAGCATGTAAATACTTTATTAATTATCTTTCGCCTCATATGTGTGAAAAGAAGAATTTTATCTATTTTGACAATGATATTATTGTCCAAAAAATTATTATAATATCGTTTGAGCTAAATATCATATTAAAATATTGGTTTTTTTTGAAAATATCTCTCTATTGATACGATATTGACATCCCTAATTAAAGCCGCATGACTATCGTTTGCGCCGTACATGCGGTCAATTGGCTGAAAATCAACTGATAGTGAACACACTATTTTATCGTAATATTCTGTTCAGTGTTGAGGCTTATTTTTACCTCAATGGGCATGCCAAACTGCAAAATTGAAGTATTAGGGGTGAAGAAAATCCGCGAGATATTGAGGCACCGTTACTTTGGTAGTTTAATTATTGGTCCTTCTTTGAAAATGAGAACGGCGGGAATGTCTCCGTCAACGGAGAGCGCTATAGAGCCATGAAATGCTATTATTTTGTGCCCCAATTCAAAAGGAATGTTTATTGAAGACATTGTTTTTCAATAGGATGGCGCCACATGCTATACAGCGCGACAAAAATCGACTTACTGAAGCAAACATTTGGCAAACAAGATCGTGCGATTTAACGCCTTTGGATTTTTTTTTCTCTGGTGTTACTTAAAGTTATTGGTTTATGCGAACAAATCAGTAATTTTGGACTACTTGGAAGACAACATTGTGCGAACCATTGCCGAGATAAGGTCCCAATTGCTTCAAAAAGTGTTCGAAAGTTAGACCTCTAGAATGCGTTACATCCGAGCTAGCATGTCTGAAATTATATTTAAACACCAATGGCTTGTTCTGCACCTCTAAAAAAACACCCTATATTTATGTATCAACAGCGGAATGCCACTACCGTTCGACAGCAACAACAACAAAAAACACAACTACATTCTTATTATTAATATTACTAATGCGAAAAAAAAAAACTTCAATGAACTTGAATAAGAAATCACGCCACCTTATCTTATTCCCAGTTTATATGCAAGTGTGAACGAGAGCGCATGAGCAAGAGCGTGGCATCGTATGTTTTTGCGGCTCGTCATCATTTCATACGTACTCGTGTAAATGTTTGTATGTGTGTATGTGTGTGTGTGTATGTGTATGTGGATATGTGTGTGTGTGTGTTAGTCGTGTGCTTTCCAAAAAGCCGGCATGCGAATTCTATTAAAAAAAAATGCTACAAAAAAATTATAAACAATAAATACATACATATGTACGTATGCTTCGTCTGTCCGTCAGCAACAGCAGCTGATAAAAAATTAAACCGACAAAAATATAACAAAAAACTAAAAAAATGTTTTAATGAGTTCTTTCAAATGTTTGAAAGACTTCGCCTATTTAATATGTATATGCACGCTTATTAATACCGCTGACCAAACTTGTTGAGAAGAACATTCTATCGGTGAGTGATCAATGAATGTTAAATTTTTATTTTAATTTATGCCGTCGACAACAGCTGACGTAGACGTGATAACAGTAAACTGTTATCTATTCCTCCTCTGTCTACCTTTTAATCTACTCTTGGCCCTGATATACTAGTTGCAATGAATCTAGGGGGAAACTTGATAAAGTTTTATTGCAAAGAATAAACTTTGTATATCTCATAAATAAGCTTCTATACAAAGCGAACACTAAACCCAATGCCCATTAATGGGTTTTGTTTGACAAACTTTATTATAATGGTCAATTTAAGCTTGAAATTTGAGATAATGGTTTCTTATAGACAGACGACTCACCTATGAAATTTGAGATAATGGTTTCTTATAGACAGACGACTCACCTATATATAAATGGGCATAAAACTATTAAACATCAGCCACTATTAGATTTTTATATTCCATAAAAAAAAAATGGTTTTCTTTGGTGGGGCTTTGTACATATACATATCAGCTATACGATTTGAAATTTGCATCCTTTGTTTTAGCTTTGTATAGAAAATATATTAATCAAATCTCATTCATTCATAAGATAAGTGGATTTAAATCGTTTGAATTATGGAACCCCGGAACTGGAACCAATATTAACAATTTTTTATGTACTCAGCATTAAAACCTTAAGTTTTTTACCGATATGATCCCACTATTTTCTTAAAATGTATGTACATACAGTGAAAACTCTATTGGACGGACACGCAAAATCAAAACAAAAAAATTACTAATGTTCTGTCATGGAACATTTCAATATGGTGGATAAATTGTAGGAAAGATTATTCTAAATTCTTAATAACACAGGTTTGCGATAGGTTTCCTCTTACAAAACTAGGTTGCAATTTCGGTAACTAATGAGTGCCAAACATGCTTTGTTTTACAATTTTATCGCGTAAGTTTTCTGAAATAACGTTATGTTATGTAATTGAACAGTCTATCGATTAGGAAAAACATATCTCTGCTAGTTTTGGAAAAACAGGTCAAAATGTTTTTTGTGCAGCACATGGTTCCGGCCATATATGTCGGAAACTATCACTCCTACGGCTTAGGATGCAAGGACATTTTAGCTTACAAATAGAATGTACTTTTACTGTGATCTATAAATAACCGAACTTTTTAGTTATAAAATGAAACAAGCATGGTATTATGTTTCAAAGCTAATATTTATTCAAAATACGTTCCATAGAACTCAATACAACGTTTGGAACGCTCAACCAATTTATCCATAGACTTGGGATGTTCTTTAGCACCTGTGTCACACCTGCTTGTATGGCTGGAATGTCAACGTAAAAAGCTCCTTTCATTGAAGTTTTAATATTTGGGAAGTGAAAATAATCGCACGGTGATGAGACAAATCTGTTTTTTCATCAAAAATTTATTGACTACACGAACGATTTATTGATCATAATTTAACGGATGTGGAACAAAACGTGCACACACGTTTCTTGTACCTAAATCTTCAGTTAATATTTTCTAGATTCTACAGTAAGATGAATTTAATTCTTCTGCTACTTTTTTCACAAATTCAGCACGATTAGATACTTCGGGTCGTTCAGGTCTTGATCACATATTGTACATAGCAGTTTTGTTTGGGAGCAATACCTTACAGTGACTACATCGCGGTCATTTTCGAACCTGTGCTGCATCTGGTTATAAAAAGGCTGCATACCAACTTTCAAACCTATATTTCAAAGATTGTGTGTCGACCACGGGCAGGAACGCACAGACAGACAGACATACGGACATGGCTAGATTGACTCTTGTCTTGTCGATTTGATGTTAGGCAACTATAGATTTTCATCTTAGAAGTCAAGACTAGTCTCTTAAAAGTAATAAACCGTGATGACTTTAAATTACAAATTTTTAAGTTCATTGTTTAAATATTTCAGAATTTATTTATTTTTAACTTTTATTTTTATATCGTAGTTTGTTCTGTTTAGTATACATATAGTACATACATACATATACAACTTTGTACTTATTCTTTAAATTACAATAATTTCAGAGTTCACACATTAAGTTTACATGCCCTCTTTAATGAATTAAACCTATTTAATAGTTAGAATTTCATACATAGTATCTTCTTCGGTAGTTGCCTAACAGCTGCTTTCGCGTACATTTTTTATATGCATGTGAAACGCTGTTACTTCTGCATATTTACGAGAGTATGTGTATCTATGGATATGTTTATGTATGAACATATATACAAATGTGTGTTTGCTGTGTGCGCTTTTGTTACTTTTTCTGCTTGTGCAGATATCGTACGATTTTTCTGTCGAATGGGAACGCTATGTTTTTTCCTTCATTCTCCATACAAGCGAAACCAAGCCGGCGCGCCGTCATTATATGTATGTATGTACATACATATACATATACCTATAGTATACATAGTAAATACAAAAGCAACTCGAAGATAAGAAGCAGCAGATGATGATTAAGACGGTGATGAAATGGGTAAAAGCGCGACGACAATGGTTAAAATTGGTCAGTAAAAACAAAATACATATTCAACAACAAACGCTAAGAAAACGAGCAAAAGTAAAAAATAACAATTTTGCTAAAGTACACTTGCACTTGGCAAAGGTCAGCACCCTCTTCTCTTACTTGTAGTTTAGGCTAATGATGCTTTTTAAGCGGCGTCGTCAAAGCCTATCCAAACATATGTATCTATGTGTGTATCTATGTGTGCATCTGTGTGTGTAAGAAAGTTAGCCCAGAAATCACCTGATTTTGGGTAAGCTATAACAAAGCATAAAAGCGTTAGTGGTAGAAGCAACAACAGAGCGAAAAGGCGAGAGAGAATAACGAAGTTAAAACAGAGCGGGCGAGCAAGAGAGCGCGTAAAAGCACTCTCGGCTAAAAATGCCGCAATTAGGGTGACCAGAAAGACTAACGTACCAAAAAGTATCTGTTACTACGTCTGTGTAGAGCTTTGTAGCGGAGCAAGCGATTTAGATTTAATTTTTAAACATCGATATAATTTTTTTAGTGTAGCTATTGATGCCAATGTTATCTATACCAATATTATATAGAGGTAAAATATGTAAATATGTACATATGTAGGAGATAATCTCTGGAACTACTAAACCGATTCTAAATTTTCACTTATAAAAAGTTACATTATACCTGAGTGGTCTGAGTACTCTATATAAGATTTGACAAAAATGACGCGGTGCCACGTCCCAATATAAGAAGAAAACGAAATTCGACATGTCTCAGCATTAGTTTTGACGCAGAGACAGATAGACGGACATGGCTAGATTGACTCGACTTGTCTTACGGATCGCGAATATATATATACTTTATGGAGACTCCTATGCTTTCTTCGCTATTTTACATACATTTTGACAGTTCAGAAAACCCATATCTACATATCGTTTGGAAAATAAAGGGCGACACAACGCCACGCTCCTCCAAATAATAAAAAACGAAAAAACCAAAACACTTGTTATATCTTAGCAACTATTTATTTGACCGATTGTTATGCAATTTATTGAGTGTCCTACTATCTAATAACTGAAGATTTGTGGCTATATTACATTTGGAAAAAAGTAGACGGTATCACGCCCTCATATAAAAGAAAAACAAAATTCATCATAACCCCCAGCAACTATTTGATACAAAGGGATGAGATTTGGTACATAAGTAAATAAGCATCGGGTAGAATAAGTGCCACTCGAAAAAAGTGAAGTTGTACTTCTGAAACTATTTGCGGTATAAAGATGAGATTTGAGAGAAACAAATAAGTTTCACTAGAAAATTGGGGGGAGAAGCGGTGCAGTTTCCTCTCAATTACAGTTATGATTTCAAATCAGTAGTGATAATGATCCGAGCGAAGCCGCGTGTCAAAAATAGTTAGTACAAAATTATTGTAAGAGTATGTAAAAAAACTATTTGCGAATTATAACTGCTATTAAGTTTTAAGTGAATGTTTATTTTTCACATTTAAAACAAATAAATATATTTCTATTAATAAAAACGATGATGAGGAGAGCATGCAAAAGAAGGGGCATAACCGACATAGTAACAGACAAATGCGGATGACGTTTGTAGACGTTTAAAGAGTTTTGGTACCATTTCGCAATGTAACGAATAAACTGCGTTGGTTCTCATAGATTTCTTTCTACGTATTTTGCTAGATGTAGATTCCAAAAATGCCAGCAAATTATTTTTTCTTAAGAACCGTTTTCCAGATCCTCAAAAAGCAAGTTTATTTTTTTTTCAGTTATTCACTTGTACATCCAAAAATTTTGATACGATTTGCATGATTTGTATATCGTTCGATATTGTTCTCTTTGTAAAGTTTATACTGTTCATGCCGATTGGATAAGATTTGATGTAGTTATGGGCAATTAAAGTTAAAAAGAAGTTAATTTAATAACTTTTATTAACCAATTTCAAAAAGAAAAAATTTACTCGATTCTCTGGAATCTTGCTTTTATTTACTTACATTTACATTTTATGTATTGTATGTTTATCTGTTATTCTTGATCATATGGAGCTATTTCTCTGATGACCATTTTCAAGTTCTGATGATGGGATCCATGAGAAAATCATCAGACTCTTAAATTTGCATAAGCATTGCAAATGGGCAGTATTGAAGTCGGTTAATTTTCGCTAATTTTCTAATTATTTTCTACCCAGCACAATTAGTACCACTCCTGTATTCCATTCACAACCGCCAAAAAGATGCAAATCGTATGTCATGCAACATAAAAAAAGCGCTACAAAAATTATAACGAATCGATAGCACATGTGGACAAGCAGATATAGTTGCACCAAACAGGGTTTCGATGGAATTTACTCTTAGAAATCCTAAGCTTTTAAACAAGAAAATTGCTAGCTTTGGATGGTACCAAAGTTTAAATAGTCATATCTATTGTAACAAGAGTATTTCAATCTTAACTACCGAAATTATGCATCTTTGTATTGTATAAATAACTAGCGGACCCGCCGTGTGCAGTTATACGCCCATTTTTTATAAGTAAAATAAATCTGTTGTACTATTTGAGCAATTTCAGTGGAATATTTTTATCTCATTTTACAGCGTAGATGTTAACTTCTCATTATGGAAGTTAGTCACATAATTCAATTAAAAAAATATATATATTTTACAAGTATATTAAAGGTCGCAGCGATTTTTAAACTTGACTAGGTCCAAAGTTCTCATATTAAACAGTATTTTATTTTTTTTTTTTTGTTTTTGTATATTTTTAGTCTGAAACTGTTAAAAGGCGTGGATAAGATACAACAGCAAGCTGGTGCAATTACCAATAACAACCATAGCGGCCAAACAGCAAACAATAGCAAAAGTGCACGTGCCAAAAATCGTCGTAGAAAACGCCGCAATAAAAAACAGCAACAAAATTGTCAACTTCAGAACGACGATCAGATAGTAGTAGCTAACGACAAAATGCCCGCCCGTTTCGTTGAAGAAGTGATCAATGACACCGCCACAACACGTGGACCCACCGTTCCCTTGGACCTGGGCGGTGGACACTATGTGCCGCGTCAGCCGATCGCTAACAACGATGACATTGCAATCACTGGTTTCTCCGGCAGGCTACCCGAAAGTTCGACAATTGAGGAATTCAAGCGTAATCTCTTTGATGGCGTTGATATGGTAAACGATGATCCACGTCGTTGGGCACGTGGTATGTAAATATAAAAATAAAAAATAGAATAAGAAATTACTTAAAATTTAAATTCGATTTGTATTTACAGGTCTGTATGGTCTACCGGACAGGTTGGGCAAAATCAAGGATGTTGATCTTGAAAGCTTCGATCAGCAATTCTTTAGCGTACATCAGAAACAAGCCGAGTGCATGGATCCATGCATGCGTATGTTGCTCGAATTGACGCACGAGGCTATCATCGATGCTGGTATCAATCCGGTTGATTTGCGTGGTTCACGCACTGGCGTGTATATTGGTGTTTCCACATCGGAAACAGAGCAACACTGGACCATCGATCCGGATCGTGTAAATGGTTATGGTTTAACTGGCTGCGCACGTGCTATGTTCGCCAATCGCGTTTCGTATACCTTTGATTTCAAGGGACCTAGCTACTCTATAGATACGGCTTGCTCCAGTTCATTGTATGCCTTGGAGCAGGCATTCTCTGATATGCGCGCAGGCAAGTGTGACTCGGCTATTGTTGCCGGTGCTGGTCTTATTCTGAAGCCAACTATGTCGCTGCAGTTCAAGCGTCTTAACATGTTGGCGCAGGATGGCAGCTGCAAAGCTTTTGATGAATCTGGTAATGGTTATGTGCGCTCGGATGGTTGCGTTGTGTTGCTGCTGCAGCGTACTGCTGCTGCCAAACGTGTATATGCTTCGATATTGAATGTACGCACCAATACGGACGGTTTCAAGGATCAGGGTATCACTTATCCTGATGGACGTATGCAGAATCGTCTGATACGCGAGACATATGAGGAAATCGGTTTAAATCCGAATGAGGTCATCTACGTTGAGGCGCACGGTACTGGTACCAAGGTCGGTGATCCGCAAGAAGTAAACTCCATAACGGACTTTTTCTGCAAGAACCGCCAGACGCCGCTTTTAATTGGCTCGGTGAAATCGAATATGGGTCACTCGGAGCCTGCTTCCGGTGTGTGCTCAGTTGCAAAGATTTTGATTGCCATGGAGGAGGGTATTATACCCGCTAATTTGCATTACCAAAAACCAAATCCGGATCTTCATGGTCTGATTGATGGCAGTCTGAAGGTGGTCGATAAGCATTTGCCCTGGAATGGCGGTATAATCGGTCTAAATTCATTTGGTTTTGGCGGCGCCAATGCTCACGTTATACTCAAGTCCAATCCTAAACCAAAAGCGATTACACCACGTGAAGGCCCACCAAAGGTGGTCGTCTGTTCGGGCCGTACATTCGAAGCAGTGCAAACACTGTTGGAGTCTGCGACGGAACATGCCAACGATGATGAATATCTGCAGTTGATCAATGATATACACTCGAAGCCAATTCCACTTCACTATTACCGAGGCTATGACGTAGTCAGCAGCAAGGGCTCGCTGCAGCGTGAAGTGATGGAGTATAGCGAAGAGAAGCGACCCATTTGGTACATTTACTCTGGTATGGGCAGCCAGTGGGCCAGCATGGCTAAAGATCTAATGAATTTGGATGTCTTCAAGACATCAATACAGCGTTGCGCTGATGTTTTGCGTCCAGAGGGTGTTGATCTCATCGATGTGCTTACACGTTCCACCGACAAGAGCTTCGAGAACATATTAAATTCATTTATTTCGATTGCTGCTGTGCAAGTAGCACTCACGGATCTGTTGACATCTTTGGGCATACAACCCGATGGCATTGTTGGTCATTCTGTTGGTGAGTTGGGTTGCGCCTATGCTGATGGTTGCTTCACACCGGAGCAAACTGTTTTGGCAGCATACTGGCGTGGCAAGAGCATTTTGGACACTCAGTTGACTAAGGGCAAGATGGCCGCAGTCGGTTTGACCTGGGAAGAAGCGCACAAACGTGTACCTGCTGATTGTTTTCCAGTGTGCCACAATAGTGTGGACAATTGCACCATATCTGGACCGGAGCCTTCGATAGAGGCGCTTGTTACCAAGCTGAATGCTGAGGGTATCTTCGCCAAGGCAGTCAATTCCAGTGGTTATGCTTTCCACAGCAAATACATTGCAGAAGCAGGCCCTAAACTACGCAAGAGCTTGGACAAGATTATTCCCAACGCAAAGAACCGTACATCGCGCTGGTTGAGCACAAGTATTCCTGAATCAGCCTGGAGTACAGCAATTGCAATGCAGTCGTCTGCCGGCTACCATGTTAACAATCTGCTTTCGCCCGTGTTATTCCACGAAGCGTTGCAGCACATTCCGAAGAATGCCATTTCTATTGAAATTGCTCCACATGGCTTGTTGCAGGCTATTCTGAAACGCGCTTTGGGTCCAGAATCCACCAATTTAAGCTTGGTTAAGCGCGGTCATGAAAACAATGTGGAATTCTTCTTGTCAAATGTGGGCAAACTGTATGCTGCCGGTGCACAACCACAAGTTTTGAATTTGGTGCGCCCAATTAGCTACCCAGTTGGCCGTGGTACACCTATGTTGAACTCTAAAATTGGATGGGATCACTCACAGAAATGGTTGGTTGCAAAGTTCGGTAATGAGACGTCATCTGGTGAGACTCTCATTGAAATTGATTTATCGAAGGAGGATGATGCCTTCCTAGTCGGACATACAATTGATGGACGTATACTCTTCCCGGCTACAGGTTACATGACCTTAGCTTGGATGACTTATGCCAAGATGCGCGGCGGCGAGTTCCACAAGACACCTGTAGTTATGGAGAATATCGTGTTCCATCGCGCCACCATTCTAAACAAAAATGGTGTCGTCAAATTTGGCATTAACTTTTTCGATGGCACTGGCAACTTTGAGATTTGCGAGAGTGGTAGCTTGGCAGTATCAGGCAAAATAAGCATTCCAGAAAATATTGAGAACGAGGATCTGCCACTGGATGCACAGACCGCAAGCACTGTGGCAAAGCAGTTGGCAACAAATGATGTATACAAGGAATTGCGTCTGCGTGGTTACGACTACAGTGGCATATTCCGCGGCATTGTCTCATCGGATTCGATTGCATCTGTTGGTCAACTGCAATGGGTTGACAATTGGATTAGCTTCATGGATACCATGCTGCAGTTTAGCATTCTGAGCAAAAACCTACGCGAATTGTATTTGCCCACACGCATCGAAAAGGCAGTCATCAATCCTAACAAGCACTTGGAGCTTATCACTGACATGTCTAAGGAAGCATTGACTGAGACAGGTCTACCAGTTTACTGGTACGATGATATCAATGTTATTAAAAGTGGTGGCGTAGAACTGCGCGGATTGAAGGCATCGCTTGCCCAAAGACGCCCTGGAACACAAAACCCACCAACACTGGAACGCTACACTTTCATACCAAATGTAAACACCATCGAATTGAATGAGAATCTGGAACGCGCACGCATGCATGCACTGGATGTGGCTGTGCAATTAATAATTGAGAATTCTAGCGGCGCCATAAAACTAAAAGGTGTTGAGATCGCTAATGGTCGTAATCCCGATGTTTTGGTGGCAAACAAACTGCTGCAGTTCATCGAAGGTGAACCAGTTTTGACTGGCGATATAGCAGTGGTTACCTCGAACAACAACGAGGAGAACATTGCCAGTGTCTTGGGCGACTCCGGTGTGCGCATCATCTCTAAGGACATACTCAAAGAACCCGTGGAGCAGAACTGTCACTTTGTCTTTGGTCTTGATGTGCTTGCGCGCCCTGATACTAAAACTTTGGAGAACAGCATCGCCACCATTAGAGATACTGGCTTCTTGCTCTTCGAGGAGAATGTAACCAGCTTTAATAACACTGGTCGCCAGTTATTGATTAAATACGGCTTTACCAGCGTGCAGGAACAGATATTGGGCAGTACACGTGTTTTGGTGCTTGCCAAACATGCAGTCTCTCTGGCGGAACGCAAATCGATAATTGTCAATATCACCGAGCAGAACTTCAACTGGGTAGATGATTTGAAGGCCGCTTTGGCCAAGGCCAACGAGAGCGAACTGTACGTGTACGTTGTGTGCCAAGGCGAGGAACTATTCGGAGCTGTTGGTCTCATGACTTGCATAAAGAACGAGAATGGTGGCAAGTTGGCACGTCTTGTCTTTGTGCAGGATCCCAAGGTGGAGAAATTCTCATTGACTTCGCCCACATACCGCAAACAATTGGAGAAAGATCTCATTTCGAATGTCATGAAGCAGGGAACCTGGGGCACATTCAGACACTTAAAGCTGGAAAAGGAGACGGCAACACTGCCGGTGGAGCACGCATATGTGAATGCACTGGTGAAAGGTGAGTACTGACAAATTTCGAAATTTTAGAATATTTTCTAAATAAATTATGTTTTTACAGGTGATCTTGCATCGTTGAAATGGATTGAATCCGCAAAATCTGAGACAGTTGTTAAGGATAATTTAGAACCATGCACTGTCTATTATGCGCCCATCAATTTCCGCGATGTAATGCTCTCATCCGGCAAACTTGCTGCCGATGCTTTGCCTGGTGACTTGGCACAACAGGATTGTGTGTTGGGCTTGGAATTCGCTGGACGCGATTCCGCTGGGCGTCGCATCATGGCCATGGTACCTGCCAAATCGTTGGCCACCACCTGTTTGGCTAGCAAACGCATGTTGTGGGACATTCCCGCTACATGGACCATGGAACAAGCATCGACAGTGCCATGCGTTTACTCAACCGTCTACTATGCTTTGGTTGTGCGCGGTCAGATGAAGAAGGGTGAAAAGATACTTATACATGCCGGTTCCGGTGGCGTTGGACAGGCAGCAATTTCAGTTGCACTGCATCATGGTCTGACTGTATTCACGACTGTGGGCAGCAATGAAAAGCGTGAATTCCTAAAGCAACGTTTCCCTAAACTGCAGGATCGTCATATTGGCAATTCGCGTGACACCTCGTTTGAGCAGTTGGTTATGCGCGAAACTAAAGGACGTGGTGTTGATCTAGTGCTGAACTCGCTGTCTGAGGAGAAATTGCAAGCTTCGGTGCGTTGCTTGGGTCTGAATGGACGTTTCTTGGAGATTGGTAAATTCGATTTGAGCAACAACAGTCCGCTGGGCATGTCCGTGTTCCTAAAGAATACATCGTTCCATGGCATTCTGTTGGACAGTGTAATGGAGGGCGAGGAAGAGATGCAGAATCGTGTTGTCGCACTCGTTGCTGATGGCATTAAGACTGGCGCTGTAGTACCATTGCCGACATCGGTATTCAACGATCAGCAAGTGGAGCAAGCTTTCCGTTTCATGGCTTCTGGCAAACATATTGGCAAGGTGGTCATTAAGGTGCGTGATGAGGAGGAAGGACGCAAAACATTGAAGCCAAAGTCGCGTTTGATTAATGCCATACCACGCGCCTACATGCATCCCGAGAAGAGTTATATACTGGTTGGCGGTCTTGGTGGTTTCGGTTTAGAGTTAACCAACTGGTTGGTTAATCGCGGTGCTCGTCATATTGTACTGACATCACGTTCGGGTGTTAAGACAGGCTACCAATCGCTTATGATACGTCGCTGGCAGGAGCGTGGCGTAAAGGTTATCATCGATACCAACGATGTAACAACTGCCAATGGCTGCAAAAAACTACTAGAGAGCAGCAATAAACTGGCACTGGTCGGTGGCATCTTCAATCTAGCTGCTGTATTGCGCGACGCTTTGATTGAGGATCAGACTGCGAAGGACTTTAAGACAGTTGCTGATCCCAAGGTTACCGCAACCAAATATCTGGATCAATACTCACGTACAATTTGCACTGAGTTAGATTACTTTATCTGTTTCTCCAGTGTGTCCTGCGGTCGTGGTAATATTGGACAGACCAATTATGGCCTAGCCAACTCGGCAATGGAACGTATTTGCGAACAACGTCAGATGAGCGGCTTCCCTGGCACGGCTATACAGTGGGGTGCCATCGGTGACACTGGACTGGTTTTAGAGAATCTCGGCGACAATGATACCGTTATTGGTGGTACCTTGCCACAGCGTATGCCATCTTGTCTGCAAACCATTGATCTGTTTCTGCAGCAACCACATCCAGTGCTCGCATCCATGGTTGTTGCGGAGAAGCGTAAGTCAGATCAGGCGGGCGGTGTCAGTTTAATTGCCACCATTGCAAATATACTCGGCCTGCGCGATACTAAAAATGTACAGGATGGCGCTACACTTGCCGATCTTGGCATGGATTCATTGATGAGCGCAGAAATCAAGCAAACACTGGAGCGCAATTTTGATATTGTTGTATCGGCACAGGAAATACGTCAACTGACTTTCGGTGCATTGAAAGAGATGGATGGCGGTGCAGAGGTGAAACCGGCAACAGAAGCACCAACAAAATCCGCTGCCTCATCACGAACACCCAGTCCACTGGGCGATGGTACGCAAGTGGTATTCCACAAAGAGCTGATGCCAACACAAGCACTCGTGCGCTTGAAGACCAAATCGACAAGTGACAGCAAGAAGCGTCCAATTTTCTTCCTTTCACCGATCGAAGGCTTTACAACAGCCTTGGAACCACTGGCTGAACGTCTCGATTGTCCTGCATACGGTTTACAATTTACAACAGATGTACCGCTCGACTCTGTAGAATCCTTTGCCAATTACTATTTGACACAAGTGCGTAAGGTGCAACCGAAGGGTCCATATAATCTAGCAGGCTACTCGTTTGGTTGTCTTGTTACTTACGTGATGGCGGGTATTCTTGAAAAGAGCAAGGAGGTGACAAATGTAGTAATGTTGGATGGTGCACCAACGTATGTCAACTGGTATACAAAGAGCTTCAAGCAACGCTATACGGACGATGATGAGAACTCGAATCAGGCTTATGGTCTGGCATATTTTGGCATGGTGCTGGCCAACATTGATTACAAGGGAGTAAGTGTTAAGATGATAATTTTGTTTTTTATATGTTATTAATGCAATTTTTTTGTTTACTTCTTTAGCTGGTGCGCCTATTGTTGGTCATACCCACATGGGAGGAGAAACTAGAGCGTTTTGCTGAAATAATCAATGCAGAAATCAATCAACCAACGGATGTGGTATGTAGCTATTTCATAGCCTTACGCCTGTAACACAATAATAATTTTTATTTTTTTTTTGTATTTTATTATAGATCATAAAGGCAGCCAATGCATTCTATCACAAATTGGTGCTCGCCGATCAGTACAAACCTACATTAAAACTGCATTCGAATGTAACACTCGTCAAGCCAACAGATAACTCTGCGAAACTCGACGAGGACTATCGCTTGGGAGAGGTATGTTTAATGTCAAATAGATTATATATAGAATTGCTATTAATACTCATCATTATTGCTCTTCTAATAGGTTTGCACTAAAAAGGTCGAGGTGCACACAGTGGAAGGCAATCATCGCACATTCCTGATAGAGGAGCAGTCGTTGAAGACGATTGAATCTATACTGAAACGTCTGTTCGACTAGACGCTTCAATACACAGCACATCGAGACCCACTCATTAATACTCCAAATCTCGAACATAACACATCAAAAACGCACACAGAGAGAAGAACAATACAAAAAGGAACCTACATGTCCATACTAGGTTTAGTTAGTGAAGTTAAATAGTTTCGAGGCATGATGATGATGATCTGAATTAACATTAATCAGGAGACATTTTAGTGAAAAAAAAAAAAAAAACATGAATAGCAAAGAGGATTAATCGAAGAATTAAATGCATATTTAGCAAGCATTGTAGCAACTCACACAGAAACACACTTATATGTAATATTTTCTAAATGCACCAAAAAATAGTTGAATACCACGGAGTAAACTGATGTCTTGCATGCATTGTACGCGCCTAGGTCCAATTTTTGTGTACAATGCATGCGATTCCGGTTAGTTGATCCACAAATATGTTGCATGTAAAGATAATTATACATTCCAGAATTGCACACACACATTTACGTATCTTTAAAAAATATATAACTATATTTTTATGATGCTCCTTTCAAGCTGTGCCGTGCACATATATATTTTTTTCATCTCATTGCATTAATCCTCTTTTTTTTTTGTCCCAGTTACCAAAAACTATTTTCTATTGTGATTAATTTTAAATATTATGTTTAACTAGTTTTAAGCTTAAAGTTCGTTTAGCATTTATTTTTTGGTTATTCAAAGAACTAAACAGAGCTCATACACTTTGTGGAAAGAGTAAATCCAGTGTAAAACAAAACCTTTTTAATGAAATATAATTTGTATACGAGAAATGAAAGATTCTTTTATTTTGGTTTATATTTTTATTCAATTATTTCTTAACAGCATCAAAAAAAAAAAAAAAAATAAATAAAATGTTAGCTCTAAGTTTATTGTAAACGAAAGATATTAATATATATATATTGTGGAAAATATATTAAAATTGAATTACGCGGCTTCTTTTTTTCTGCGTCTTTTGGTATGAAGTGTGTAACACATAAAATGAGACGTTGAGGTCGGAAATCGAAATGGAGGTTAGAATTCAAATAAACAGAAGTAGATCGCTGGAAATTTATATGCAGCGCTAACAGGAGAACAGAAGGAGAAACGGCAGACCCCGTAAAGTACGAGTATATATTAACTTACAAGGCTTCAGTTATTGCTTACTATTCACGATTGTTTTCCAAACGGCGCACAAACGTCTGAACATCCGTTCCGAAGTGAGAAAATTGTGCGAAGGCAACCCCGCCTTAATTAAGGGATGGTGCGCTTGGGTTGGTTCGCGCCACCGCAAAAATCTTTACCAGTGAGGACACAGCGGAAAACTTGGATACGATCTCCGTTTGATGACGACCTCCGGCACAACGTCCGGGAGCTCTCCGAGCATGCGTATTATTGAGGCATCCTTAGGCATTAGAGGGACCAGCATACATTTGAAAATACATGCATATTTGACCGTTAAAAACAAATTGTTCGTGTTGGATACCATAATTTAAAACTGGCTAAAAAAGGCTCGTATCGATTTGTGCAAGAAAATGTTACAGAAATACAACCTCGGTGGCTCAAACACGCCGATGACATTGTAACAGGTGACTAGTCATGGATCTTTGCATATGAGTTGATCTAGCCATGTCCGTCTGTCTGTCTGAGTGTTGTTGCGCATTTTTTGGGCACCAATTTTACAGCTATCCGGTTGTAAGTCGGCATATAGACTTATTTTTATTGCAGATTAATAGAGTATCAACATTTACATGTCACGCCCAATTTTTAGGGTAGTCCCCATAGAAACCACCCAACCCCCCCCCCCCATTTTCGACTTTTTGGATGAAGATTTTTTTTATTGAATCACCTTAAACATTGACATTGTGGCTTCTTATGAACGGACTCTACATACATACATCTATCAATGGGTGAAATCGCCGACTTTTTGAGGTAGAACCCACACAAACCATACGCCCACTTTTACCTGTTATGTACGGTCAACTTTTTTATTGCAATCAAAGTGAAATTTGACATGGTGATAATATTTATTACCATTAAATTTCATGTAGTGGCTTCCTTTAGACCAACGCCTCACATATAGAGAAACTCGACGCCAACTCTAAGGGAACCAAAAATTCTACGAAGAATCTTTCTCTCGAACACTCCTAAAGACGCTGTATCCGTTGATGTCAGTGTCCATGCTTCTGCGCCATATAGGAGGACCGGGATTATCAGTGTCTTATAGATTTTTATCTTCGTAGCTCGAGAGATAAATTGCTTGCTGAGCCCAAAGTAGCAGCTATTAGCAAGCGTGATTCTTAGCCTGATCTCTCGGCTGACGTTGTTTTCTCTGGTAATTTCCGTTCCCAGATAGACGAAGTTTTCAACAACATTGAAGTTGAAATTCTCCATACTCACAGACCGTCTTCGTCTTGTTCTCGTTCACCGCTAGGCCCATGGGACGTGACTGTTTCTCAACATCATCAGCATATGCGAGTAGCATCACTTCCTTATGGAAGATCGTGCCCGACCGTTCTACGTATGGGTAGTGGCGTAGGATGTATTCCATCAAGAGATTGAAACAGTCGGACTACAAAGCATCACTCTGCTTAAAACCTCTCTTGGTATCAAAGGGTTCGGAGAGGTTCTTTCCTACTCTGACGACGCTTTGGGTGTGTGATAGAGTCATCATGCAAAATCGAACGATCTTTGCTGGGATACCAAAATCAGATAGGGCGTTGAAGAATTTCGACGAAAGCGGCCTTATAATCGACAAATAGGTGGTGCGTGTCTTTCTTGTACTTTTCAGTCCTTTTCAGGATTTGACGTAAAGTGAAAATTTAGTCACTGGTCGACCTCTTTGGTCTGAAGCCATACTGATACTGGCCTATCAGTGCATCCGTGTATGGCTCCAGCCGTCTACACAGTATGCGAGACACATGGACGAACAACTCGCATAATTATCAAGGGGCGTGTCACGTCCTTTGTGGTGTAGGCTCCAATAAACTTGCATCGCACGTTTAGGTTGTTTGATGTTAATAATTCTGTACCATCGAAGTTAACTTTTTTTCTGGTGTTTTTCTTCTTAATTTGTTTGTTTACTGCTGCGTGACTATGGAAAACACATAAAGGGAAATAAGGCGTACTGCATAGTGGGCTTGCCGTTCAATAAAAGTAAAATATGCAAGTTAGGTTCTAATAATATATTTTATATATTTCAGGTGGTCTGCGGAGGCGTTCCTTCTCTACTCTGCCTACAGAAAACAGAGAAACCAAAACGAACAAAAATAGCAACCGCTAGGCGCAATACATGATCTTATATCACTAAGTAGAGAATTCTATGGTTAGTGCTTATATTGTTTCGCCATGGCCTCATGGTGAAATTATATAATGTGGTGAATAATTATTCACGCACTAAACAAACACAGGAGCGAAAGAGAAAGAGAGAGATATTAAAATAACGCTGAAACAGAGTTGCATATTTTTCCTTATTTTCTGTACAGTGTGTACAAAGTCATATGGTTGCTTTTAGCGCCCAGTTTGTGTTCTGTTCTACTAAAACATTCAAAATTTGAGTGATTTTTAAAGTATCTGCTGTCTGTACACCATACAAAGTTTCATGTGTCCACAATATATCATCGCAATTTAGCATGGATATCAATAATAATAAATCATGTGCATTGTTATTAGTGCAGTACGATGGAGACCGCATAGAACTAGTGCATCAGTTAGTGCAACAGGACGATATTCTATCTACAGATGAATTGGCAAAGCCTTCAATGACCAAACGCATAGCATATCTATTAAAATCAAGCGACAATCACGAATACATGCAAAAGGTTTTGATCTATACGAAGGCCTATTTTGTGGCCTAGGCGTTTCAGGAGCAAATGAAGCGCCAGAGTTATGCATATAGGGAGCGTGTGTCTAGGTATTCATTGCTACTAGTGCAGTGTAGCCCAACGAAGACTTTGACAATCTATCAACTGGTCGCCTATATGAATACTATTTGGCAGAAGGAGAATATCTATAAGAAACAAATAGCCTTTTTGGTCGGTAGCGATAGCGAAACAATCTTCCAGGCGGTGGTGCTTGCATATAGCAAAAATCTAAAGACTTTAATGGATATGAAAAGCTATATTGGGAAGAAGTCTTTGAGTGTGCCCATGCCGAATGTAAAAACTATTGATGATTTGGTAGCGGGGCTGTAGAGCGATTCGTGGCCGGATCAATGATTTCAATACAGTCCAGTCCAGTCAGCCCTATTGTAGTTTACAAAGACACGACGATCCGATTCAACAAAATCTTCCGGACGAGTAATGCTAATCACAATAGGGATATGGTCCGAGCCCAACGCTATATCAATCGACCACTCAGAGTATGGAATAAGCGATTCACTGACGTCAGTTAAATCAGGGGAGCTGGATGTGTTAGTACTCATCCTGGTTGCACAGTCCTCATTGATCGTACAAAAAGGAGAGCTGTCTATTTGGTCCGCTATACTAATACCCCTAAGGTCATTTCCTAACTCCGATAACCACATCTCATGGTGTGCATTGAAATCACCGAGAATAACTCTATAATCCCCTTGCAGGACATGGCTCAAAATCGGATTATACCCAGGGTCGCAGCTGTTGACTGGTGGAAGATATAAGTTTACAAACTCAATCTCGACATCTCCGGACTTTACAGCCAGACATTGTGTCTCCAGAAATGAATTCTGTTGACTAACAGAAGGCAGTGAAAAAGGTCTGAAATTCACCGTTCGATGAACGATGAATTCCAGTCATCCTCCACTGTTCCGCTGTACTCATATAATATACGTTCTTGTTGTTGTTGTACTTGTTGCTGTTGCTCAAGCTGTTGTTGTTATTGTGTTTGATGACGGCAACGCCAAAAAGCATTTTCCGTTTGACTTCGTTTACCACCTCCATAGTTATTCATATCATTCTTTTACAGATTAACCAGAATGCCAAGTTTCACTTCTACCGCGTGTGAACTCACATTCGATTTTTTTTTTGTTTTGTTAATTAAAATGAATTTTGCGTTTTCATGGACAAAGTATAGAGTATCTCGAAGGCGAGCACACTCGCCTACTTGTGTTATATGTCCGACATCATGTCGTTGCATACTTTTAGGTAGTCATATGTTTAGAAGCTGATTGTTCCGAAACTATTGGTCATCTACTTCTATTTTCCGTTTGCGTCTTTATTATTTTGAGAGTTATAGAACTGCTCGCTCAATGTACATATATCAGTAATATGAAAGTGATATAAACAACGATAACTGATGTAAGTAAAAAATTCTCATTACAAAAATATTTACAATAGTATTAAAGTTTTCTGACTGTATTTGTAGCGTCTCAAAAGAAGCATGGAGACCCCATAATGTATATATTATGGGGTCTCCATGCTCCATATTCTTAATCAGTTAGGTGAGACGAATTGGATCGCAAGCAAGTCAGTTCGGTACAACAGGAGAAGGTTCCTCCTCCATGGATCACAACCGGCCTGAACAAGCTGCGATAATCGCAATAAAATCACTGTATATGTAGATTAGGGAAAATTCTCACTAAACAAAATCAATACTTACGTATACAATACGTGTATGTCAATAGCCTCTACATCTACATATGTAATCATAATAAAAAATTGCGCCTCACTCGTGCGAGCTGACTTTTGATAATCGTAGTCTGCGCTAAAATGATTTCTGCCGTCACAGTAATTATATAAATTTCATTTCCTTATCATCAATCGGCTCACCAGTTTTTTATACACTTTACACTTAGTGAGAATAGTATACTAATTTTATCACGAAGCTTGTAACATTTTAAAGCAAACATCGGACTTCATATAGTATCTATACTCTATAAGTATTTATACTCTATACTAAAGATGAACGCGGTACAAAGTACTCGAACACCATTTTTTTAGTCCGAGTCCCGCCCATCCCGGATTTTTTAAATTTGTTCCGTGGGTCCAGCGTATAACAGAGTTTGAAAAGCATGCATAGGAGTCCGCATTGCCATATGGACAATCAATTTTTGTAATATCCAAGCTAATGGAGCCTACACAGACCATTAAATTATATAAGAATATTATACCATGTACAAAAATAATTGTAAGCAGGGTATATTGAGTTTGTTCAATTGTTAAAATGTGTACAACATAGCGAAGGAAGGGACTTTTTCCTGTTCCTAAATCTGAATAAACCGCGCTTTGCTATGATTGAGGGGATAAAGAACGCATCGCTGGAAGGACTTAAGGCCATACCAAAACGGCGCATATCAGAAATGATTCGAGGGTTGGAAAAAGCGCTGACACAAAATAAATATTGTTGATATTTGTGATCATAACGAGAAGTCATGTAGATTAAGCCATACCCGTCCCTCTATATAAGAGAAGACTTAGAGAATCAAAATTCCCGGTATAGACTCTCTGGTTGGAAATCTTTTTTTGAAATATTTGTTATATTTTATAGTAAGCCAAAAACTTGTTAAGCCTGCTCTGTGGAAAGAATATTTTAAAGCAAATCAAAGCCTACTATGCAAAAAGTATGACGTGTGCAGGGTATAATATAGTCGACCATCTCGACTACAGCTTACATTTGTTCTGGTTTCAATATGCATAGCTGCTATACTTGTATAATTTTAAATTTAAATTTCGTATGAAGGGTATGAGGTTTTGTTTTATGGCAATTAAATATTTATTCTGATTTTTTTTTTTTGCTCCTTAACATATACATTGCTAGGCAAGTTTTTGTGACGGCTGCTACATTCATAGTATACAACTGATTTTGACAATCATTTGCAGGTGTGCACAATCAATATTTTATCAAAAATCGGTTTATTATTTTGAGCGTCAAAGACTTAAACAATAGTCGATCATACAACGAAACAAACGCACATAGACTTTACATAATATACAAATTCACACACACACAAATATCAAACTATAGCATGCGATCAGCCAGTTACAAGTTGATAAGTCACTGGCGAGGGCGAAAGATTGTTTTACTTTGTATGCGCTTCACTACTACTTTGGCGACTTTCCCTCTGTAGTTGTTTCGTTTGATTGGCCCGCGGTTAAATAGCAAACGCATAAACGCAATAATATACAAAATTATCCGTAATTTATGTAAATTATGTAAGTCGTAAAAAATGTTGATCCGACGACTCTGCCCCCAAAGATTATTCTTGATCAGCTTGAAGAGAAGAAATGCTCTGTACGTACCCGTCTGTTTGTCTATCTGGTGTCCATGTTGATGCAAACTAGATCCACAGTTTTTCAGTTCAATCTAATATTGAGTATGTAGACTTCTTTTGGTCCTAATCTGATCATTTGTAAAAACTACAGTATAACGCTTATTTACCGCCATACAAACCCACCGCCCGCTTTTCGGCTTTTATCAGAAAAGTTATTTTATTTCTTGTGTAATAAAACTCAAACTGAACTTCTAATCTAGAACCTCAACACTTGTAGACATGATCCAGACACGCGAGCCACGCCAACCAATGAACGCAATTTATGATTTCTGTATCGTAGATAAAACTCTCTTAATTCTTCAGCTATACACTTGAAACATGAGATAAAGGCTTTAAATGAATATACGCTTCACATTTTTCGAAATGAATATGTCAATTAGGATTGTTGACATTACGAGTATGAAGATATATCGATAATTTTATATTTCAATACGATAATATCGGTGTGATATTTTTATGTTAATCAGTGAAATCTCCCTGGAAAAGAAGAAAGAAAAAAAATAGAAGAAATTGAATAAAATAACTTTTTGTCTCTTCATCTGTGTAACAGTTGTTGTACAAACTAATCAACTAATCCTTTAGTTATGAGGATATTGAGCTTTAAATATATGTCTCATTCATATGTAGTAAATTCGGCAAAGTCACAGGTAAATGTAACTAAAAAAACGACTAGCAACCTATAATATTTGCGAATGAAGTAAAAAACTTAAGATTATAAGTGGCTACAATGTTAACAAAGATAAAACATGTAAGATCTATAAGTGAGATTGTCAACTATAGCTCTGCAATTCAATATATAATACTTAATACATTCTACAGAACACTAAATACATATAAGGCAAATCAATATATTGGTGTTGGAATTAAATTTAAAGGATTTTTTTTTGATTTTTGAGCGTTTATTTAAAAAAATGCTACAATGTATATTATTCAAAGTAGAAGAACGGCTCGTCTTTTGAGGCAATCCACGAATTGACCAATTTTTTTGGTATCCTCGTAAGAAGTAAAACACTGCTCAGCCAGGGCGTGGGTCATCGAACTGAACAAATGGTAGTCAGAAGGTGCTACGTCTGGGCTATCTTTGCCGGATCTTGCAACATGTGGCCGAGCGTTGTCATGTTGAAAAACCACCTTGTTGTGTCTCAATTGCATCAATTGTTGTTGGTAACGTTCACCAGTGATGGTTTGGAAAGGCTGCAGCAGCTCATAGTACACATCACCCTTCTGATCCCACCAAATACAGAGCATGAGCCTGTATGACCATGAATATTCGGCTTGGCCGTCGATGTTGATGCATGGCCGTGTGGTCACCATGATTTTTTTCGCTTTGGGTTGTCGTAATGGATCCATTTTTCATCGCCAGTAACAATACGATGCAAAAAACTCTTCCGATTATGGTGTTGAAGCAGTTGTTCGCTGTTCCCTTTGACGTCTCTTGGCTTCAATTCGTAGGGCACCCAATTTCCTTGCTTTTGAATCATTCCCATGGCTTTGAGGCGTTTGACAACTGTTGACAAGTCAACTCACTCTTCGTCGAGTAATGCTTCCGATTCTTCATCTACAAACTTTTTGGGCTGGTCCGGACGTTCTTTGTACTCCGTATCAAAGTCACCACTTTTAAACCGACGAAACCAGTACTCACAAGTTGAAATCGATGGAGCATGGTCCCCGTAAGCCTCACAAAACGTACGAAGGGCGATCTTTAAATGAAAGCACAAAAGCAAAACTTCCCGCAAATTGCGTTTTGTTGGAACAAAAGTCGACATGTTCACAGAGCAAAAAAAAAATATGTTGTTAACACTTCAGTGGAAAATTGAAGCTTATGAAGTAGGCTTTCACATGAATATAGTCACAGGATTACTCGATGCGATTTAGTTACGCCATCTCTTATGAATCCTTTAAAATTAATTTAAACATCTCAATACATTTACTACACAGTGGTATAAAATGGAATGCAATTTTAAGATAAACTTATACCAGGTGCTTAAAGAGTCTATACCGCGAGTTTTCATATTCACACATAGTTTGAAATGGTATTATCAGTTTATCAAAAAGTTTGTAGCGCATTGAACCAAACACTGTAAGCCCCATAAATTATATATCAGGTAGGCGAGACCAATCGATCTAGCCATGTCTGTCCGTCTATCTGGTAGTTGTTGCTCATTTATAAAACCTAGACTTATTTTTATTGCAGTTAAATAGAGTATGCATATTGACATGCCTCGCCCACTTTTTAGGGTAACCCCGATAAAAACCATACGCCCACAAACCATACGCCCACTTAAACCTTTTTTTATAGCAGCCAATATTAATTTAAAAATTGACATGGTGGCTCCTTATGAAGAAACGCTTCACAATGGGTGTGATCCTCCGCTTTTTGGGGTAGCCCCCATACAAACCCAAAGCCCACTTTTGAACCTTTGTATGAAACACTCTTTTAGTTAATCAATATAAGCTGGATAATCGATATGGTGACTTTTTATGAATGGCTGCCTGACAAAAATATACTAATGGGCTTGTTTCGCCGACTTTGTGGCTAGTCCTATACAAACCCCCGCCTCTTTTGTTGTTTAACATTACGATTTGAAATTTAGTGTATATGGTATTTAGAGCTTAAGTTCTGCGGAAGTTAACGTTTTTTATTGTTTTAAAATAGGGCTTACAAGTATACTTTTTGAAAAGCAATCTCTCAGACTGACAGAGAGACAGTCGGATCTACTATATTCGCTATGTTGTACAAATTATGACAATTTAACAAACACAATATACTCTGCTAACAAAGAGAGCTAACAGAGAGCATAAAAAGTTAAAAAATTAAAGTAAATTAGGTTTATATAAAAGTTTGAACCGCTTGAACCGGTTGGAATCTGTGTGTAGGAAAGTCGCCGTTCAGACGCGTGGTTGCTCACGAAGAGTAAGATCAGGCTTTTCCGTGAAACTCGCTTACGTCCTCAGTGCAAGCTGCTTTCAATGCTTTCTTCGATACGTAACATACATATTGAAGTTGTAAATAATTTTCGGCGCAGTATAAATACACCAGCATAAATACACTGTAGCATAGAAGTCCAGTACTAAACAACAAGTAGTAGTGAATAGTGATAAAATAACTAGTTATATTCCAGTCATTGGAAATTACAGTGATTATAAACAGTGATTATAAACAGTGATTGCAAACTGTGATTCGTAATTTGATTTTATTTGATTTCATTAACAAACATACACTTGTAGGCATAAGCAGTTTGAAATTCAGCAAATCTGTCAGTGAAATCAACTCGTATTTGAAAGAATGAAAGAAAGAAATAATTTTTTCTGAAATAGAAAGAACTTAAAACATCAAATGTATTTTGATTTTGCATTCTTTAGTAGTGAGCATTCTTAACTTTGTCTTATTCACAGCTGCTGGGAACATCAAATTGTGTTATGGCTCATTCACAAGTGATTCGCTGGTGAACAATGAGCATTCACAGCCGATCAATCACAGTTGTAATTTAATCATGGCAAAATACTGAGTCATTGTGATTTTCAAATCAAAGTTCTACATTTACAGCTGGCCTCTCTTTGGTTTCGTGGGTTTTTTTTTTTTTTTTTGTATAGTCACAATCGTTATTGTCCAAGCTAGTGGCTACAAATTTGGTATGAATGTTAATTATAATCATCGCCATACTGTAGATAACATAGATTTGAATCGGTTTAGATAAAATATAGTCTTTATACTTCAGATACTCGTCACTTCATGGTAAAATAAACTCATGTGAAATTAGACTTCCTAGTTTAGAGTAATAAAGAATTTGATATTTTATGTGAAGTGTATAATAGCTTTGATTTTACCGAAGCTAAGATATTTTTTATAATTCTATAATCACACATTAGCAAGTCCATTTGTTTTAATTTACTATATTTTAAATAGAAAAATCTAAACTTGTACGTGATTAAAGCTAGTTGAAAAAAATAGTATTAAAACTAGGTGAATATGATAATCAAACGACATATTCATGTAAATGTATATATATATGTATATAGAATTATATGATAAGCGTGTCTGAACGGATCGTGTTAGTTTTCTTTTGTTTTATGTACTGGGTGTCTCAAAAGAAAGTTCACATTTGATTTGCTGATTGCTAGAACGCAACTATTCCGATGGGCGCGTGCTATATGACAATCGGTAGCCTAGCTTTTGGGAATTTAGTCGCTATGGAGCGTTTCTCGGGAGCTGACCGTGCGTTGTGCGTACGTGAGTTTTACAAAAACGGTAATTCAGCGACTGTAGCGCGTAGAAAAGTCTGCAGTATTCGACATGTTCGTCATTTAAATGATGCGCCAAGCCCTCGACTCATTCGAAATTGGATCGAGAAGTTTGAAGAGACCGGTTCAACGCTGGAAAAATCAAAATCCGGGCAAGGTCCAAGGTCTTCGAGAACGTTCGAAAACGTAGACAGTGTTACTCAGTCTGTTCGTGACATCCCGCACCTTTCGATTCGGAAGCGTACTGTTTCTTTAAACGTGCATAGATCATCATTGTTCCGCATTTTACACAAAGATTTAAAGCTGCATCCCTACAAAATTCAGTTGGTGCAAGAATTAAAGCCTCAGGATGCTGGGCAGAGGCTTGAATTCATAAACCAGATGATTAAGCGCTTTCCAACGTTTACCAACATCTTGTTTTCGGATGAAGCTCATTTCCATCTTAATGGACATGTAAACAAGCAAAATTGCCGCTACTGGAGTGCAACCAATCCAAAACACAAACATCAGAAACCCCTACATTCGCCTAAAGTGACCGTATGGGCTGCGATGTCGGCGCGAGGAATTATCGGCCCTCAATTTTTGAAGATGAAAGGGAACGCACAGTTATAGTGAATTCAGAGCGTTATGTGGAGATGTTAGACGACTTCTTCGTGCCTGAACTGCAAAACTTTCCTGGTTATAACCAAAGAACATGGTTCCAGCAGTACGGAGCAACTTCACACACGTCCAACAGGTCTCTACCACGACTTCATGAAATTTTTCCTGGCAAATTGATCGCCAGGAGAGGTGACATAAATTGGACTCCACGAAGTCCCGATTTAACCTCTATGGACTTTTTCCTATGGGGTTACGTCAAATCTAAAGTTTACGGCAACAAACCGACTTCTCTGGAACAATTAAAAGAAAATATGCGTCAAGAAATGGCAGCCATCACGGAGAATACCTGCCGAGCCGTCATAGGAAATTTTAGTGCTCGATTAAATGAATGAGTGAACGCAACGTTTTACATTTGGACAATGTCATTTTTATGAAATAAATTCCCAAAGTGTGTACTTTAATATGTGTAATAAACATTTTTTCAATGAACTACTTACTTTTTTTTATCGATTTTTTAAATGTGAACTTTCTTTTGAGACACCTTGTAGTATATAGAATAAACTGATTAGTAAAGTTGAAGTCAATTCAAATAACTAATAAAAATATGGAATATTTTTAGTTTAATAATCAAAATTGTACTTTTGCTTGGTATTTAGATTAATAACACTAGTTTACAAATTTCAATTTTAAAACGATAGTAACTTACTTTTAGACATTTTTAAAGTAATTTGGGTGCGTTGAACGTGAAAATCATAAATTTTTCGATTTAGGATTTTACTTAAATCAGCGACCAGAGTAAAACAGTAGCCCAATCAAAATATAAAATAAAACTTCCAAAGGTGCCTAATTCGTTTCGACCGAATGAAAAATGTCTGAGTTAAAATAGCCATCTCGGCATCGCTGGGAGATCAAGCTGAATTTGAGAAATGGCATGGGTTATGTTGATTTTGAGGACACCGGTCGTTTCCGACTTATTGTCATACCCCTACGACTTAAGGAAACGGTAGAACTCGCACGTTCTCTGTGGCCAGTTCAGTATTATCAGCATTATACCGAAAAGTAAGAAACAGGAAAATTAACAACAGATGGAACAACATGGTCGCCATGAACTGTAAAAATTTACCCGTCTCTATTGGATTTGAATAGGCCAGCTTTCAAGTTGGAGATCATTTGGCTGAACTTAGCAGTCATCTAATGCAACATCATCTTCGTCTTGAAACTTGAAATCCCATTCAATGGCTAGTCTGAATTCTGGGCATAGCATTGAGCCTTTATGTAGTCAAGATTGTTAGAGTGTTGCAAGTTTTCAATCACCGCCTTGTAGGCTGGTTCTTACTAGGCGTGGAACTCAATCTTTTTATTCTCAAAGTTATTTACTACCTTTCTGTAATGGTCCACCTCCTTCAACTTTATAAATAAACTTTTCAGTTCCTATAAGGCGTCACTAATGTCGATTTTGCCAGCGTTGAGGCAGTCTCCTAGGAATCTTCGAGTGTTGATTTTGCTTCAGCAAACGATTTTTTCTTGAGGTGCTTGAATAGACTTCAATATTAGTCACCTTCTCACGCGACTTCTGCGGCTATTAAACTTGTGAAATCTTATTGCGATGAGTTGATTTCTTGATATTTATTTTAACTGACTCGGAACCGACTGATACATGAGAATCTTCAGGTAATTTGCAAATAGAGGAAGAGTTGCCTGAGTTCTTCGAAATAAACTTCTATTTTGCCGCTTATCGGGCTACAAAGCCCTGGGTTAGAAAGTCGCTGTCCTCCATTGGGGTATCTGCCAAGAGACAGGTGCGATAGCTTCCACGATCATTCCATTGATTCCGGTGATGAGCTGCTCACCGCCTCATTAAGAGAAAGTTTCTAGCTTTTCGTTGTAAATTAGTGTACCATACTATACAAGAACAAATAAACATTCGTTAAATTGTAATAAAGCTGCCATTTTCGTATTTCTTACGTAGAGAGAATAAAGGTTAAAGTTAGACATCGCAATTGATTTCTTATCAAATTTAGTTGATAAGCTCGAAAAATAAGTATTGGGAAAAGCCGCTGTTTTTATAAATTTTATTAACTGCTTTCGTTTGAAATAATCGGTTGGAACCAATTAAAACTACAAATAAAATCTGTTCAACATTTAGAGATGTATATTCATATGCATCCAAAACATTTATATAAGATCGAAATAGCAAATAACACAAATCAAAATAAACATATTGTTTACAAAACTTCCATAAATTGAACTCATATTATTTTCAACAGTTCCTTATGGAAGTTTCCAAAATTTTTAATAATGAATTAGTAAATAACTTAAAGACAGTTCACAATTTTGCATTGATAAAACGTTGTTTGCACATCGGATTTTATAAGTTTACAAATTTAAAAACTAATTTTATGCTTAAGTGCTCCATTAAAATGCTAATTTAGTCAAAACAAAATTGACTTTTATCTGGTTTATTTTATAGGGATATACATAATACATAATAATACAAGTGAAGTATAAAAATTTATATGTACAATATATACAAACACTTGTCCTGACTGACTCAAGCATTGCCTGACTTTATTTAAGAATCATTTCAATGCTATGCGGAATTGATCACTTTTATCATCCTAATTATACCACTGCATAGAACGATGTAAAAACACCATCCCATTAGTTTTGAGGTGTTGGAAATTATTTTAAAGGATTCATTAGAGATGACGTAACTAACACTAAATCGCATCGGGTAAACCAGTGGCTACATTCATGTGAAAGCCTACTTCATAAGCTTCAATTTTCAGTATGTGTCATTCCACTGAAGTGTAAACAACATACTTTTTTTTCTCTGTGCACATGTCGACTTTTGTTCCAACAAAACGCAATTTGCGGAAAGGTTTGCTTTTATGCTTTCATTTCAGCTGAAGCCCATCGTAAGCTTTGTGAGGCTTAAGGGTACTATGCTCCATCGATTTCAATTTGTGAGTACTGGTTTCGTCGGTTTAAAAGTGGTGATTTTGATACGGAGTACAAAGAACGCCCGGACCAGCCCAAAAAGTTTGAAGATGAAGAATTTTTAAGCATTACTCGACGAAGATCAGTGCCAAACCAAGAAGAATTGTCATAATCATTGGGAGTTGATTTGTCAACAGTTGACAAACGCCTCAAAGTGATGGGAATGATTCAAAAGCAAGGAAATTGGGTGCCGTACGAATTGAAGCCAAGAGACGTCGAAAGGAGATTTTTCACTTGCGAACAGCTGCTTCAACGCCATAACTCGAAAAGGTTTTTGCATCGAATTGTTACTGTCGATGAAAAGATGATCCATTACGACAACCCAAAGCGAAAAAAATCATGGGGACCACCCGGCCATGCATCAACATCGACGGCCAAGCAGAATATTCATGGTACCAAGCTCATGTTCTGCATTTGGTGGGTTCAGAAGGGTGATGTGTACTATGAGCTGCTGCAACCTAACCAAACCATCACTGGTGAACGTTGCCAACAACAATTGATGCAATTGAGTCGAGCATTGAAGCAAAAACGGCCGGAATATGCCAAAAGACACGACAAGGTTGTTTTTGGGGTTCCGTACCAAAGGGTAAAACGGGACCATATTTCTAAGACTCCGCTGTGCGTCCGTCTGTCTGTCCGCCAGTCACCAGGCTGTATCTCATGAACCGTTATAGTTAGACAGTTGAAATTTCACAGATGATCTATTTCTGTTGCCGCTATAACAACAAATACTAAAAAACAGAATAAAATAAATATTTAGGGGGGCTCCCATACAACAAACGTGATTTTTTTGCTCGTTTTTGCTCGATATTGATAACGGCAACAGGTAAACGCTTGAAATATTCCCAGAATATTTAGTTATATATTCACTTTAAAATAAATAATTAAATTAAAATAAAACAAATATTTAAGTGGGGCTCCCATACAACATTTTTTTTATGAGATACGGAGCCCTTCGTGCGCCATTCCGACTCGCACTTGGCCGGTTTTTTTTCATCATGGAAACGTTGGAGGCGTTGAATTGTGATGTACTGATTACGATACTGACTTCAGATTTCAAAAATATATAATTGTGAATAAATCTTAGTAAATTTTCAATACTCGGTACGATAGTTAATAGTTCATTCGATATCATATTTTTTTTTCTCAAAGATTTTACTCAACTGAATTAAAAAAAATAATTTTTGAATGAATACATTGAATTGCATTACATTGAATACATTGCATTTTTGAAGATTTTTTAGTAAATAGGTTCACAAGTTTAGCTATATATTGAGTTAGAAACGATCATTCTAATTCCGACTAATGTCAAAGCAAAGATACATATTTTTAAAATTGGGAGAATAGTTTGAAAGTTATATGCTGCAATATTTCAATAATATCGATTTTTAAACAAAAATGAGGACAATGAATCTACTTTTAGAATAGGAATAAATAGAATTCGTTCTTCATGAACTTTTACAAAGAACACGAAATGTAAATGAACAAAATCTATGCATATAGGTTTCAAAGTTATGATTTTGGAGAAAATGTACAAATTTTTTACGGAATAGAAAGCCTTGAAGCCGCTTCGGTCACCTTAAATCTATTAAGCACAAGTTTTGATATAGAATAATCGTCAGCTAAACCATGCATGGTTTTGATATCTAAATGGCTGAACACCCCCTAACGGTAACTTTGACTAATATGCTAAAACAAGAGAGAACACTTTTTACTGGAGCTTTCTTCAGAAATGTGTTTACATTTATATATATAAGTAATAAATTAACCAAAAAATCTCAATTTATTACGTACAAAGCCGCGGCCCTTTTCTGTTATCGTATATTTCCAATCCAAAAGTGTAAAGTCATCTCATCGAAAACTAATATGCAATTAAATAAAAAACACTTAATAAATTCCTTTTGGTAGGCATAAAACATAAAATTCGTGTCAAATTCAAATGAATTTTAAATTTTGCATTGAAATCAAAACTAAAATAGACCAATAAATAACATACATATGTAAAACTATTGGGTCATTTGTAGTAGTAGTGGCATTTTTATTTGATATCAACAGAGTTATATGACGCATATACAGGGTGTCTCAAAAGAAAGTTCACATTTTAAAAATCGATAAAAATAGTAAGTAGTTTATTGAAGAAATGTTTATTATACATATTAAAATACAAACTTTGAGAATTTATTTCTTAAAAATGATATTGTCCAAATGTAAAACGTTGCGTTCACGGCATTCATTTAATCGAGCACTAAAATTTCCTATGACGGCTCGGCAGGTATTCTCCGTGATGGCTGCCATTTCTTGACGCATATTTTCCTTTAATTGTGCCAGTGAAGTCGGTTTGTTGCCGTAAACTTTAGATTTGACGTAACCCCACAGGAAAAAGTCCATAGGGGTTAAATCGGAACTTCGTGGAGGTCAATTTATGTCACCTCTCCTGGAGATCAATTTGCCAAGAAAAATTTCATGAACTCGTGGTAGAGACCTGTTGGACGTGTGTGAAGTTGCTCCATCCTGCTGGAACCATTTTCTATGTACGTTTAAAGCAACAGCACGCTTCCGAATCGAAAGGTCCGGGTTGTCACGCACAGACTGAGTAACACTGTCTACGTTTTCGAACGTTCTCGAAGACCTTGGACCTTGCCCGGATTTTGATTTTTCCAGCGTTGAACCGGTCTCTTCAAACTTCTCGATCCAATTTCGAATGAGTCGAGGGCTTGGCGCATCATTTGAATGACGAACATGTCGAATACTGTAGAGTTTTCTACGCGCTACAGTCGCTGAATTACCGTTTTTGTAAAACTCACGTACGCACAACTCACGGTCAGCTCCCGAGAAACGCTCTATAGCGACTAAATTCCCAAAAGCTAGGCTACCGATTGACATATAGCACGCTCCCCTCGGAATAGTTGCGTTCACGAAATCAGCAAATCAAATGTGAAATTTCTTTTGAGACAGCCTGTGCTTATTAATTAATATTCGAAAACTTTTAAAATTATCGTTAATCTAACGTCAATATTTGATTTTGTTTATATTGTTTATGATTATTTTGGCGCCTCACAATTAAATATTTATATATTATAATTATCTTTTAATTTTAATTTAAAAAAAATACAACACAGAAATTCCAGACTAAAAATATTTTCAATGCCATGTGATGTTCGCAAAAAAAAAAAATGAAGATTTCAAAACACATCTTATCTTTTGGTCAGAAATTATACAAGTTAATCATAAATTGGTATTTAATCAGTTATTAAAATGTTTTCGTTTATATAGTATCTAACAGCCTCAAAGTTAAGATCGAATCATCTCTAGAAAATATAAAAAAATAATGCTGGGAAATGGTATTCAAATAAGAGTATATTAAAGCAATATTCAAAGTAGAAAGTATTCACGCATAAATTATCTGTCATAATAAAGATTTTGTTTAATTTATTTATCATATTCATCATACAATTCTCAAATTTTAAATATTCAATTCGATTCGATTCGATTCGAATTGATTTCGTCGCTAACATTCAGTTTCGATTTCCCAGTGCAATTAATTTTGCATTTTTATGCTATTTTTTTTTATAATTTTATTAGAATATTATTTCAAATGTAACTAATATTTTACGATTGCTATCCAAACAAAGCTAATACATACCATTCTACTAAGTCAAATTGAATATTAAGCTATAATATATGGATTAAAATTCAACAAATTTCCATTCAATGAGAATTAGTAAATCTATTAATTCATAGCTTGTTATATAAACCACACACACTTGATCGGAACTATCGAAACAAGTTTTAAATAACTGTCATTAAATTATTATTCAATGCAGAATTAAAAATTCAATTCTTTTAAATAAAACCTGATGTATAAAATTAAAATGATGTCTTGGAACGTGCTTCTCATCACTTGTAAATTAAAAGCAAATTTTATTGCTAGTGTTAAAAAAAGACAATCAATAACTCTGAACATTATAATTTAAAGTTCTTCTAACCATATAATTTGTGTATCATATTTACACTTTGCTTAATAACCAGCCCGATTTTTCATTATATTTTTAGAGACTCATGAATTCACCTCAATAAGCACAAAAGAGCGTTCCGAAAAGAAATGCGAGGTTTTGACACAAAGCAGGGAATAATGAGAGACTTCGAGATTCCGGGCCCCGATTGACTTTATAAGGTTCTTCACCGATGTACACAAACTTGTTATCAAAGTCAAGGTTATCTTCAGGAATTTAAAGTAGTCTTCCGACTTCCGGCTCACAGTAGTAATTTTTCAAACGGAAGTGGGCTGATCATCTAAATCTACTCAAACTACCTATAAACTGACGCAAATAGCTCCATGTGATAAAACAGCAGTTTAACATTCATCTCCTAGGACATGCTATATAACGAAAATAAGCTATTACAATAGCAAGTACTTTCTCATTGAGCTCAAGGAAAGGTAAAACAAACTGCACACAATGTAATGGGAAGACATGCGCATGGCATTGATACTTGCCACAACGTCGAAGACTGCGACTTCCTGCACTCTATAGGAGAAGTAAACAAGTATTTGGAGCTGGGTTTTAGAAGAACCGAATCGAAGTAGAAACGCTGAAGATTCGGACGCTACTCAGGTTCATCGAGTAAAACAGACCACTACAATACAAATATTTGCAGATGGCTTCAAAATGGAGTCAGGAGTATAAACTACCCGTATAAACTACCCGGTTACTGCAGTAATTCCAGGTGGAAGTATTCGCAATAAGGAAAGCAACAAAAGTAGCCCAACAGATGCACACCTCGCGAGATTGATTAAACATATTCGTCGACAGACAAGCTGCTATAAAAGCCCTGCAATCGGCCTCCATTTCTTCCAGAAATGTGCTGGCGAGCAGGGTTACAGTTGATGCTCTCAGCATCTCAAAAGACAGTAATGAAATGGCAAACAGCCTACCAAAGGAAGGCGTCGAGCTATCGCGAGAAGTTACAACAGATGTACGAATCTCTCTACAGACGCTATATAGCAAACAGGAAGAGGACGCGTGGACGAAAGCTGGAGAGAGGCGGAAGAATACATTCAGCTGTACAATATCTAAGATAATATGCTAAGGACATAAAAAAGAACTTTCGGACTACCTGTTGCAGCTCCAGAGGAGAGACTATACGTCTAGCAGACTAGCAGTCGCTCATGCATAACCAACATGGACGGTTGCAGGAAATACAAGGAAACGGGAGACACGGAAGCTCTGGAACAACTCATCTGCATCAAGCTCGCGTCATGGAAGAGGCGGCCAGAAGGACTCTTAACAGGCTATTGGCATTCGCCAAGCACGCAAAAATTATACAAAACTTCAACAGTTCCTGAACGACCTCCAACATCAGGCTCACTAAGAAGCATATTGGTCTATGTGTGGCCTCTATCAAGGCATCAGTCGGCGTAACCTAAACTATATACATTGTGAAAAGGACGGAGCCTTAAGGAACTGCAGAAGAAACAGCAACGAGAACTAAAGCTACTACAATATGCAAATTGCTTGCGATCACTAAGATAAGATAAAAGTGTCTTTTCTTAACTTAGATGATAAAGAATGGATGAAAGGAAGATTTGCAAGTTCGTTAGGTAAATAATTTTTTTAAAAATATAAAAATCCGAACACAGTATTCAGCCCTGATAAAAGCCGAACTTTTTAACATATGCTTAGAAAGCTGCTGTTCTAAAAAAAGTAACTCAAATACATTATGTGCGACTAAGAACAACAGATATCAACAGAGTTGCATGTGGCAAAGCTTTCACCTGCCCCAAAATACAAAAAAAATAAATACGAAACGAGATAGCAGTAGTCACTAGTTTAGTAGAACGGATACAAAAGGCACAGAACGGTGATAAATATTTTGTATTTGTAAATAACTAAAATCAGTTAAAAAAAGAAAAGTATCTTTGAAATTTTTTGCAAACTACAATTAGAAAAATTTGTAACTTAACAAGTGAAATGAAAATAAGAAAAAATATAGTGGAAATATTGCAGCTCAAAGTGCTTTAAGTAAATGGATAAAAAAAAAATTTATCAAATGAGGCAAAGCCGCCCTCAATATTATCACAGAAACAACAGCAACAGCAACGGCAACAACAACAATAACATAAACCAGAGCAATAGTTTAAAGAGTGATCATAACTATATATATGTGCAAAAATACAACAACAAATAATACAATTACAACAACAACAACAACTACTAAGCGGAGCATAGATTCAGATACAATACATAGATACACCTTGCCAGCTTTTGTATCTGTATCTTTTTGTGTATCTGTGTGTTTAAATCTCTCAAAAACAAAAATATACCATTGACACGATTTATCCAAACAAAAAACAAAAAAACTAAATAAACCAAAAGAAATACCGATTATGTCTGTGCAAATGGAAACGAAAGCACAAAATGTGCGATACTGATAAGCGAAAAGCATTTTTCTGAGCTGATCCGTGCTCTGAAATCCGAGCAGCTACGACAGTACGGGTTCAACTGCCGTAGCGCTGAGTAGCGCGCGAAAAATCCGAATCCCAAAAACCGAAATCAAATTAAGTAGAGTAGTTGCGATTTTCACACAAGTCTAAACAAGTCGCTTGTACAGATGATGCTGGACGGACGGCCAAACGACGCTGCGAAACCTGCGAATAAAATAGCACCAATACAATAAGAAATCGGTGACGGTTTGGTTTGGTTTGGTTTGCGCACTAACGCCACAAACAGTGTAGTAGTGTATCTATGCATGTGTATCATTCGAATGAGTGTGCGTGCGTGTGTGTGTGTGCTTGTGTTTGTGTTTGTGTGATCTAGCTCTAGCTTGAGAGCGTCGTCGTGGACTAGTATAAATTGTTCGTTGTATCGCTGTACGATACATTCATAGGCTTTTGTGAACTCAAACTTCTTGCGACTTTCGGCGTGCACGGTTCGCGTTAACGAAACTGAACGATAAACCCTCGAGAGACTAATCGACGAGTCTAATCGATCAAGCAAAACGAATATTGATATTTAACGAAAAATCAAATTGCGCGTTTTTTGCCGTAATTGAAATAACACTCATAAGCATCCTTTTGCGCTGTTCCGGTGTTCCTTTTGGCTGCATTTGCTGCATTTCCGGTTTGTGAAAATGTGCGTTTCAAAAATATGCGAAAAAAAAAATAAAAAATAAAAAAAATACAAACAAATCAAAATTTTATTTTACAAAATAATAAAAAAAAAATTGCAACAAATTGTGCGTTTGTTTTTTTGTGTGTATTTCAGCTGACAAGAAGCTAAACTAAATCAAATAAATGTTTTTTTAATTCAGTTTAAGTACATTGACTTTGTCAGCGTTTTGTTGTGTTCACATTATACTGTATACCTATTTATATATTGTATATTTTTATTACAAAAATTAATTAAAAAAGTAGTACATAGCAGAGGATTTTCCATTAGGCGTGTCTGTACTAAAAAAGAGTTGTGTGAGTTATGACGGAAACCTTTATTGTGCGAAATATAATACATTCAAAAGCATTTTGTTCTGAAACAAAAAATATCTTAAAAATGCCTTCCGCGGGTTCGTTTAGAGAACTCGATCCGGGTGGTCCAATTTGGTATGACTCTGTTGCATAAGTCAGGCTGTATCTCACCAATGCACAGTGGTTCCAAAGTTGATATTTTTGGCACAAAATTTAAATGTGCGTCTAAAGTCTAAAAAGTTTAGAAAATTGGTTGAATAACACTGTTATTGTTTTTTTTCATTTTTTTTTTAGCAGTTCGTGAGATAGGTGTATTGGACTTAATTTGGGTACGTTTAATTCAGTGGTGATAACCGTTTTGCCAAGTTTTATGCCAAAAAAAAACAGGAAATGTTTAACATTTTGGCCTATATCACCGAAACTAGCAGAAATGCGACAAATGTAGCCATATACAAAAGTAATGTAAATTCAATTTGCAAGCTAAAATGTTTTAGAACCAAAAATTGTAGGAGTTATATTACCGAGATATAGGGCAGAGAACACGGGTTGTTCCAAAAATCTGAACTTTTTACATTTTGGTCTGTATCACCGAAACTATCAGAGTTACGGAAAATGTGCCCGTATACAAAATTAAAGTACATTCAATTTGCAACTTGGCAATTACATGAAACCACTTGAAAGCCATTATTAATGATGTCCTAGGTACATATTAATCGCGAGGATGAATGGCGAATATTGCATATCGAATGCTTCAATCCATCGATGACATTGGCAAATTGAATTTAATTTTGTATATGGCTACATTTTTCGTATCTCTGCTAGTTTCGAAGATACAGGACAAATTTAAAAACTTCCGGTTTTTTTAACAAACCGTGTTCCCGTTTTTTGACTAAAAAACTTTCAAATTAAAATTTTATTTGTATACATCCGCTAACCTAACAAAACGGTTATCACCACCGAATTCAGCGTACCTAAATTAAGTAAAATATACCTATCTCACGAACTCCTATCAAGCCGACTACAACACTTTAATGGAATATAAAAGAACTGAATAAAATTTCACTTCGATTCGACCAAAAGAGACTGACTAAGTTATTTAAAAATTACGTACCCGCTGCGCCCCGGTATACTTTTCACTTATATGGACACTTAGTAGTATCGATTGTAATTGCCAAATGATATACAGTTAGCAACATACTTCTCATCGATAGTAACAAACTCTATAAATTTCATAACGATCTTTGCTCAGATATGACAAATATGGTTTTTCTCTTGTATGAGGCGTGGAACCATAATTTTTTTTTTCAAATAGTGTGTAGCTATAGCACTCAGGGCTAGTAAAGCCTTTAATTAATGAAAAAAATATTAGAATTACTTCTTTACCTCTTAATAGTATTAGTGTAGATACATACTTAAGTATAGCAGCCCAGTTAAAATTTGCAAAGACATATTTGTGTATATGTTTTTCAATATCAATTTTCAATCTGTTCAATATCAAATCGGTCCTTCTCGTGTCGGCATCATCTTAAAATATTTTCATTGCAAAAAGTCTGCAAAGTAGGTGCATCTATTGGAAAGGGGTTCTTTTTTTTTGAGTTCTAATCCTAATAGCCAAAATTAAATTAGAGACCAATTGTTCGGAAGAATCCATGGCTCTGTGGAAAACATCCAACACGTTATGGTGTCGACTATCTTTCCTATCAAGCTTACAATGCTTGTTCCGAGCCTACCGATACATTTTAGCACTTGCAGTCCACAGAAAGAGAAGAGTTGGCAATGATTTTTGACTCGTGTTCCAATGTTTTGTGGACTGTAGCTTACATTGCGTACCATGGGTATTTTATATATACAAGCTGCTTCTTTCACAATAAATAAGAAACTTTTCTGCATTGCTTGACATGTTTGCTTTTTTAGTTAAACCGTGTTCAAACAAAAACGCGTGTACTTCATTATGTTCATACTAGGAGATCCAGTTTTAGTACGCTATTCGGTCTGACATTGTATTGCATTTGAAATGACAGCTGAATACTAGGGCCCCGCAAAGCTCTCAGAGCTGCATTTTAAATTTATAATTATGGTTTCGAAGTCCGTTGGAGTATACACTTTTGGAAAATATATTTTTTTGCTTAAATCGTAAAGAAAAAATTTTAATTTTATGTAATAAAAATCAATTTCGGGAACAGTGTGCAATATATTGAATGTTGTTGTTCTCCAGTTGTTCAATTGTTGTTGGCTTCTTATCATATCATTGTTGTTGGTTTCATATCAGAGAAAAAAATCTACTGTCATTAAATCACACGATCTTGCCGTCCACTGCACATCACCTCTTCTGAATATAATAAGTTCTGGGATATTTTCTTGCAACAACTCTACTCTCTTTATGTTGGAATCACATTTAGTTGAAAACTAAAACGACAGCGCAATAAGCTATCAAAGTTCGGACACGTCTGTTGAAAACCCCTTTATTAGTAAAATATAATCAGAAGAAATCAAATCATAAATAGAAACAAAAATACATATTAAAATTATTTTTGCCACATGCCTCTCAGCTACTTACTTAGTTAAAGCTGTGTGTTCTATTGATAATCATGCTCATAAAAATGCGTGCTCTACTTAGTTACAGCGTCGGCGGCACTTATTATTGTTCTTTTGGCTATTTTTATAAATGGTTTGTTGCTATTTCATTTGTCTCAGATAAAGTTAATCAATTGGGTTCAACGATTCGATCGATTCTTGGATGTAAAAATTATTAACACGCTTTATAGCTGCGGAAAGTTTTAATTCAAAGTGATTGGCTCTTTTTTCCATCGAAAAATAAATTTAATTGAAAAACAAAATACTGCTTTTGCAAGCACATTAGAAAATGCATCAAAACAATTTGCAACTAAATGAACTATAGAACCATAATCAGCTTCTATCTAGATTATAGATTTTATGTCAAGTGTAAATCAAATAATCAGCTTAAGATATTTTTTTATAGCTGTATATTTTTTTATAGATTATAGTAAATGTAGCAATCTTTTGACAAGTGGGTGAATCGAAAAATTGGTTCTTTTTTAACATATTTTAAATTTCTAAACATATAAAAACAATCCAAAAACTGAAATCTTCTTAATATATAAAAACTTCGTGCAGGGTAAGAAATCCAAAAACTCAAAAACCGCTGCACAAAATGACACAACATTTTCAACATATGTTAGTTTGGTCGCCAGGAAGGTTTCTTTTCCGTTTAGTAGGTACCGCAGGAGTTAAAATACGCACGAAAATGTGTCTCTTCAGTACAATATATTGGGGGCAGGGAGAAGGGGAAGTAAAGTAAGGTGAGGTGAGGTAGGGGAAGGGACAGGGGAATGGGTGGTATGGTAAGTGGGTATGGGGAAGGATGGACAGGGGAAGGAGTGGCAGGGGGAAGGACAGGCAGGCATCAGCTAGTATATATCTTTCTTATATATAAAAATGGAAGTATATATGTATGTTTGTACTACAAAACTGCTCTACGTTGCTCTCGTTCGTCCAATTCTTAAGTACTGTTCATGCATAGGGAGTCCCGAGTACAGAAAGTATCAAGATAGTAATGAATATTTACTCTTCGTAACCTAACCTGCCTTCCTATGGTGATCGATTTCGTCTTCTTAATCTACCATCACTAAAAGATGGTAGGACCTGCCATTGTGTGACTTTCTTCCACAGACGTACGTTAGGTTCCATTCTTCTTCTTGTAATCTGTTGCATAAGAATTCGAGACATCTAGTATCAAATTTTTTGTATATTTAAGAGTTTTGCTTTATGTTGGCAGCTTTTTTTTGCCGATTTTTATGAAATAAATAAAGAAACTTCGATCGAAAAATTGGAGAATTGGAAATTTCGGTAGTAATTTTAAAAATTTCCAAACTTTGCTCGTTCGTGAACCTCATCATGATAAAAATGTAAACCTTGACTGACGCTTGGATTCATAAAAATAGAACATGTAAATGATAATTCTGCGAAGAGACCCAAAGAATCTAAAGTCGCTTTAGTCATCGCCATGCTGTTGACGTATCGAGATTCACAGCTAGTTTGTTAGGATGATGGTTTAGTTTTTCAAATATATCTTGTGCTATACTTTCTTATATCACCATAATATCGTTAACATTTGTAGGGTTTTATAGATATTGTAGTTCCTCAAATACTCTTACTATGCTCCTCACTCAGATAACCGAGCTTCTGTGGGAAAATACACAAATACTTTAATATGCCTCTGAAGATCCACTTATCAAAGCTCTCAATTAGATTTTTGGTCCAGAGAATCTCGGTGATGTGAGTAACAAGCTATGGTGAGATATTTCACCAGGAAATGAAATGCATAGAGTGACGCTATCAGGGTTAACTCTCGCCGTGGAACTCTATAGGTGGTCAAAGTCGAATAATTATGAATTAACCCCAATGATGTTTCACAGCGCTTTTTTATATGAAGTTTTTTTCGGTATCAAAAATTATTACCGATCTCAGTATTGAGCTTTTGAAGAAAGTACTGTTGACTCAGTTCGTATGCATTGTCAGCTGTTTCCTCACCTAGTCTACAGGAGCTCAGCTTGAGGTCAGATGAACTGGGACAGTTGGGAATGGAAAGTGCATCCGAATGTGGAACTGAAGATGAATGAATGCAAAGAAACGATAAGACGAAGCGAAATACAAAAATGAAAAGACACAGCAATAGTGCCAGAGCCAGATTGCAGCGATTTGCGAATTGGTTATGACCAACAATGTCAAATTGGAAATTTAAAACAGAAAAACGATGGAAATTATTTTAAGTTACGGAAAATCTCCACAGTCGAAATACATTGTGAATTCATTGAATTAAACATTGAATTAAATTAATAGATTTATAGGGGGGGGGGGGCGGTTGTTGCGTTTGGTTTGGTTTGGTGAAGATACAAAACAGTGTAAAATTAGAATTTTGATACCTTAACTCAATTAATCATAACTTCGGTATTTCTGCATAGATTTCCTTCATCAATATCTTGTTTTCTTCGTAAAAATGCAATCTATACGTTTAGAAAGTGGACATGATTGCCGATAGAGTGTATTATCGATATATTTAGACCCATAAACTAATGAACGAATTTGATACAGCCAACTCGAGATACAGCCTAAAATGTGAAATTATCTCTGAATACTTACTTACTTACTTATGTAGATGGCTCTTAAGCTCGGACGTCCTCTATGACGCCATTCACCTTTAGTGCTTCGGAGTTCATCCGGGCTCTAAGGGGACCAAAAATCCTAAAGACGTTGTATCCGAGATAGGCGAATTTTTCTACAACATTAAAGTTGAAATTCTCCATATTTACAGACCTCCATTTGGACACCGCTGTTGGACACCGAGTACATCGTAAACCCGTGTAATTAGAGCAAGATGTACATTTTATTAGGTCATATACACTCTATTATATTATTTTGAAAAAACAGTTAGATTATTTTAGATACTATTGACTTCTTGAACAAAAGCAATAATAAAATTTTAAAATTTCTGTATACGCTTATCAAAGCATCGTTTTCTGAGAGCTAATGCATTTCACGGTTTCACGGCACTCTGGAACTTCATTAACATTAAAAATTTCCAGAGGTTGCACTATCGAAACTTTCTTTTGATACACTTCACATAGTGCAATTTTTTTAAACATGTTTTTTTTATTTAAATAGCGTCATTCAATTCCTCTTTGAGCACAACTGAAACACTACTAAAAACTTAAACTACTTACACAAAATATAATCTGTAATATGTAATAGTAGATAGGTCATTGTCATTTACCCTTGAATAAACGATGTTTATAGTTTCGAATTTAGTAAAGGGCTAAACGATCTAAATATTGTAGCAAACTATTCTTACACACTTTCTCAAGTACTTAATGAGGTGTCAATTGAAGACGCCCGCAAATCGACAATACTCATAAGAACAACTCAAACAACTAAACCGTAAAAGAAGATCCATAGACGCGTAGTCGTACATACGTGCATACGTATATAGATTGAACTTGTCGTGTGACATTTTCATTTCATTTATCTTATTTTACTATAGTACTACATAAATATGATGAGCATAATTGACACAAATAAGAGTAAACTCAGAGTAAGCCAACGAAATTATATTATGAAGAAATCACAAACGGCGACAAAGATGAAGTGCCCAATCGACATCGCACAAATTCACAATTCGAAAAAATACTATTCTGCAGTTCCGACAAGGTTAAACCGACGAATGCAAAACGTAACATGTATGAAAAATAATACAGACTACTTTATGCTCTTCCAGGCATTCAGATTTCTAATTAAAATATTCTGCGGCTTTAGCCCCCAAATGCCGATGCCGATGCGCTAATTTAGAAAATAGAACACATTTTTAATTGCTTCGAACGTGTCTGATTAGACTAATTTGTGCAGGATGTTTGTGATTTGTGCTGGAACAAGCGTTTCATTCATTGCCGCCTATTCGCAAAAAAACTAAAAGTCTGCAAGAAATCATCATTGAAAGCAGATTTTATTATATCATTATTTGTATTGTGTCGTTTTTTTTTTCTCTCTCTGCAAAACCTTGCACTTTGAAATGGGTCAAAGCGCATTCAAATTGCATGTTGATTTACTTTTTTGTATCTAATATGCAGGCGTACTCGTACATTTTAGTTCTATTGCAATGAGTGAGTGCTTAATGGAACTCCTGCTGTTGCACAACCTCCATCATAAATTTAGAAAACGTTTAGAAACACAGCAAGACTTCCTCGTTTAACATTGTTTGTCTGTGATATACCATATAAATGTTTATATATATTTGTTCTGAGTGTTTTTGTATTTGTTCGAGTACATAGTATAATACAATATACTCGTATACTCGTACTATAATTCATTTACTTCTTGCTTCATTTGCATTGATGGATATTGTAATATTTACATTTCGTTTAACTGAAGGTCTACCTTTAAAAATAATATAGCTATATGCACTTTATAACCAAATGGTCAATAACAACAAATGAAAAAGAATCAAAAGTTTCCAAAATTTGAATAACATATTTCGAGTATATTTCTGAAATTGCATTAACCGAAAATTTCGCCAGCTATTCACGTTGAAGGTGTTCTCGAAGTAGATTTAGTTTATTAATTTGCTTCAAATTTGATGTAATAACACGGGATCACAAAAAAATAATGAGTGGAAGGTTACTTAAACCAGACCAAGTATACAATCCATTTTCTTGGTCGCTGAAACCGAATCCGAAACCTTTTTTGCTACATCACGTCAGCGTTTTATAAAAACCTTTACCTTCATAGTACAAAAACCTTGAGATCGATAAGCTATAATCCTAAAACTCAAAACCTCAAAATCTATTATCTCAAAACTTATAAATCTGAAATCTCAATAAACTACAAAACCAAAATGCATTTATAATTGACCTTCGTAGTGCATGTCTGTTATTTTTGTTTGACCTGTCTCTCTTCAAAGATCAACAGTAACATCTGATACCTCTTTTCAATATCTTTTAAATTCTGGTAGATTTTTTCACCCTGCTCTTCACTAAAGTCGCCTAAATTTGCGGGAAATTACTCACTATGAGTATGAAGAAAGTGCAGCTTTGGACTCATTAGGCAAACCACATTTTTTTAAACTTTTCACCATAAACTGAAAATAAGTGTGGTCAGCGAACTGATGACGAATTTGTAACTGAGTTCGAAAAAACTGTCTTCGCGGCAAAAACATTTCGGATTGGGAAATATATGTCAAATATTTCTCAATGTTAAAATGAGCTTGAGTTATCTAAAATTTTTTTATCACAAAATTTCAAATGTGGGAGTTCGGTTTGTATGGGAGCTACCTGTAAAAGTGAACGTGACGCGGAAAGTTAAGACAAAAGTAAGCTTCCATTCCGGTTTTCAGCCAAATATCTCAAAACTTTATACAATAAAAATTTAAATTGAATTCGAAAGAATAGTAAATTTTTTACTTTTGCGAGGATTTTGCTATTTGAATCAAGTGTCTTCAAATCGCGAAATTCTTCCAAACGTAAAAAATCTTTCCGAAAATTCTTTATGGGATGCTGCTATGCTTCCTTTACTGCATTGCCTAATGTGCCTTGGAATATAAATGAAATATAGAATCGTAAAGATAATTTTCATTAACTACCTACAATATAATACAATACTTCAGTTTGTCTGCTTGCCGTTCTCAGATAGAGTAAGTGTATGTATGTTCAGTGTGTGTACCAAATCAGTTAGCAATAATTTTTAAACTACACGCGCCATTGATGCATTTAAATATTTACTTTAAAAATTTATAAATTATATTTAAATCAGAACCCAAACTAAAAATTAAATTTAATGATATAAGTACCTATGTTAAATATTACTTGTTAGAAGAACCCGACGTTGCACGGAAATTCAGCAATCTGTATGGTTAAAATATCTTTCGTCTATTAACACTTATAAACCGCCGTACATTTCAATGTTATCTTACGTTTCAGATTATTATATAATTAATCAAATCATGAACTTACCTTTCAGATTAATCGATTTTACTATTCGTATGAATCAATACAGATTTTAGTTTCATAGTTCTATATGGGAGCTCTAATCTATAGTAGAACTTGATTGTAATAAGGAGTCTAAATATTTAAGTGTGGTCCCTAGTTTTTTTTTTTTTGTAAATATTCGAGATTTCGTTGTTCTTACGTTCATAATTCCGTTTTCAGTGGAACAAATGCCATGAAATTTTTGACTGGAAATTACGAAACCATGTACCATTCCAACGTACTTACTTATTTACTTACTTAGGTGGCTCTACAACCGTCTATCGGTCAAGACCGCACGTAGGAAAGCGCACCATTCGGTGAATTTTTGTGCGAGCCGGCGCCAGTCGCTTCTTCAGGTCATCATAGCCCTGATCTTGCCTTCTTAAGCTCGGACTTCCTCTCTGACTCCGTCCACCAATCAAGTACAGGTTTCCGTCGTAAACCTTTAGTACTGGAGCTTCGGGGTACATCCGGATGAAGTGACCAGCCCAGTGCAGCCGCTGGAATTTAATGCGCTGGACTATGCCAACCTCACCATACAGCTCATGGTTCATACGGGTCATAAACTCAACGCCAACTTTAAGAGGACCAAAAATGCTACGAAGAATCTTTATCTCGAACACTCCTAAAGACGCTGTATTCGTTGATGTCAGTGTCCATGCTTCTGCGACGTACAGGAGAACCGGGATCATCAGTGTCTTATAGATTTTTATCTTCGTAGTTCGAGGGAGGGCTCTACTTCTAATTTGCTTGCTGAGCCCAAAGTAGGAGCGATTAGCAAGCGTGATTCTTTGTCTGATCTCTCGGCTAACATTGTTGTCGCTGGTAATTTCTGTTCCCAGATAGACGAAGTTTTCTACAACATTGAAGTTGAAATTCTCCATACTCACAGACTGTCTAAGACGCTCTGAAGGTCTGCGAGTGGACACCAAGTACTTCGTCTTGTCCTCGTTCACCGCTAGGCCCATGAGACGTGACTGTTTCTCAATCTCCTTACTCAATCCGGCTTACTCGCCGTTCGTTGTTGCCTATGATATCTATGTCATCAGAAAATGCGATTAGATCGTGCCCGATTATCAGCAAGTGCGAGTAGCATCACTTCCTTATGGAAGATCGTGCCCAATCGTTCTACGTATGGGCATTGGAGTAGAATGTACTTCATCAGGAGATTAAAAACGCACGATAAAGCATCACCCTGCCTGAAACCTCTCTTGGTATCAAAGGGTTCGGAGAGGTTCTTTCCTTTTTCTCTTACATACATTAGGTCAAAGAAAGTACCGAGAATTGTTAAATAAAACACACAATTTTCATACAATCATGAAAAATTATTTAATCGGCTTCAAGATTTGGTTGCAACACATAGTTGCCATTGGTTTTTCCATTCTTCGAAACACATTTTATAGGCGTTTTCGGATAACCTTTAGCTCATGCCTGTTGACTTGACAAACTCATAGACACATATCTCACCACTAGTTTTTATGCATTCCACGAACCGAGCGGTGACGCTTCGTATGCTCAATTTATTCATCCAAATGGAACAAACTAACTCCTGAAAATTGATTGAATGACGTGCAAACTCTCTTAAGCTAAAATGGCGATTAACGATCACAATTCCCTTCAGTTTTTCGATGTTTTTGTCTGTTGAAGATTTTGAAGTGCATCCGGAACGAGGCTTGCTTCAACGATATCACTTGGACCTCCCTGAACGCTTTGTATTAGTCGTATTAGCCCTTCTTTTCTACCGATGCTCTTTACATTTCTAGCAAATCTCAACGAATTCAGTTTTTATCTTATATGGAAGGAAAGTGGAACGTGGCATCGCCCATTTATCATTGAATAATATTTCCAAATATACTCATTGTTATTTATGCATCAAAACTCATGCATATGCGTCAATTAAGTAGTTGCTAAAATGTGACGAATTTGGTGTTTCTCTTAAATTCCTTGTGGACATAACGCTTGCAGCTATCTATGTTCCAGCAGTAAACAGGGTTACGCAACTTTCGTTTCTCAGATATACGATGCTCTCAGCTCTAGGTTCCTTGAAGGCGTAAAAAACTTATCAAAAGGTACAAGGTGACGGGACTCCAAAATGCATACAGAGCATTAGTCTATTTACACACTCCCGAAGCGAAGCTTCGTACTGGCCTACTGATTCCCAACGATTCAATGACGTGTTGAATATTACTGTGTTCAAGGGCATTGAGCTAAACAAAGTTACCACCGAAAATTACCTAGATTTCTGCTTGAACCACTGTATAGAGTCCATGCTTATCAACATGCCAGTCGGTGTTATGAAAAGGGCTCAAAATCTAGTGATCCAAGCCCAAAATTTTCGCACTTGAGAAGCTAGTGCGAAACGTTTATAAAGCTGCATATCTCTACAATTCGTTCACTACTAGTGGAAATCAAACCCCGAAACGCAAGCTTCACCTTTGGTTCTTGGAGATAGCTGCAAGATTCGAGAGAAGTGAATGTTTAGAGTAGTTTAGAATGGTACCAGAAATCCGCTTGATAAAACTGCCCTAAATCAAGCGACGAAGTAGCTGAAAACGAAGGTTACTGAGGCAAAAACGAAGCAGTTGGTACCTTCCTTGCTGAAGCAGAGCCTGAGAATGCTCCAAATTGAGCCGAGATCATCATGATTACCAAATCTGGTAAATTTATGTTCATATTGCTCGATAAGCTTGCTGATAATATTGTGCAATATATTCGAAAATAAAACAATATAACTCGGAACAGTAAAACTCAGTTCTCTGTAAGCATAATCCCGGATGTATAAGCTGGGGTATCATTTATAAACGATCTATAGACAGAAAACATCTATAGACAAATACAAATGATAAACATTCATTTATAAATATACAGATAGATAGATAGATAGATAGATAGATAGATAGATAGATAGATAGATAGATAGATAGATAGATAGATAGATAGATAGATAGATAGATAGATAGATAGATAGATAGATAGATAGATAGATAGATAGATAGATAGATAGATAGATAGATAGATAGATAGATAGATAGATAGATAGATAGATAGATAGATAGATAGATAGATAGATAGATAGATAGATAGATAGATAGATAGATAGATAGATAGATAGATAGATAGATAGATAGATAGATAGATAGATAGATAGATAGATAGATAGATAGATAGATAGATAGATAGATAGATAGATAGATAGATAGATAGATAGATAGATAGATAGATAGATAGATAGATAGATAGATAGATAGATAGATAGATAGATAGATAGATAGATAGATAGATAGATAGATAGATAGATAGATAGATAGATAGATAGATAGATAGATAGATAGATAGATAGATAGATAGATAGATAGATAGATAGATAGATAGATAGATAGATAGATAGATAGATAGATAGATAGATAGATAGATAGATAGATAGATAGATAGATAGATAGATAGATAGATAGATAGATAGATAGATAGATAGATAGATAGATAGATAGATAGATAGATAGATAGATAAAGAAATAAAGAAATAAATAAAGAAATAAAGAAATAAAGAAATAAATAAATAAATAAATAAATAAATAAATAAATAAATAAATAAATAAATAAATAAATAAATAAATAAATAAATAAATAAATAAATAAAGAAATAATAATAGATAGATAGATAGATAGATAGATAGATAGATAGATAGATAGATAGATAGATAGATAGATAGATAGATAGATAGATAGATAGATAGATAGATAGATAGATAGATAGATAGATAGATAGATAGATAGATAGATAGATAGATAGATAGATAGATAGATAGATAGATAGATAGATAAATAAATAA